>OW203739.1:3978700-4026200 GCA_934045075.1 Yponomeuta sedellus
CTGTGCTTTGGACGAATAAACTTTATCTCGTCTCGTCTCGTCTCGTCTCGTCTCGTCTCGTCTCGTCTTGTCTTGTCTTGTCTTGTCTTGTCTTATCTTGTCTTATCTATCTAAGTACCAGAGATAATGCCATAAACTTTCGTTTCCAGGATTTATGCCGGAAAGGTTAATCAAATAAAGATAGTTTATGCGGTATGGTAACCTATTAGTAAGATAAGAAAGAATAAAACGTGACGACGTGGGTGTGGCAAACGTATATCGTCTGACCATAGGACTGCTGGTCTACCCATTGACAAGAAGGCAAGTTTTTATTTTAGTCAAAATTCTGGCAACCCTCGGCTCTAAACAGTGCATTAGATGCGCCCGTATGCACGTCATCCGTCATGTCGTCTTGATGAATGCAATCGCCCGCCTCGCCTACGACACACCCTGGTGAAACATTTCTGATAGTGTGATTCGGTTTTGTGCAATAATAGTTCTTATACCATGGGCAATAAGACTGTTCGACGGGCCTGTTTCTGTCTATACGCTGGTGCACCCTGCTGAAGCATTTCACACGGATACTGATGGTGTTACATTTCTTTGTGCGATAATAGCTCTTGTGCCGTGAGTGCTAAGAGTGGTGGTTTAGTGTTGGTAGTTTTAAGGTAGAAGAAACGTGCATTATTGTTAGCTGTGTAAGTTATTCTTACTTAGTGCTTTACGCCTTCATATCCAGATCGTTTGTTCTAAAAGTAAAATAAATAGTTAAAGGTCCTGAATTAAGTACATTACATAACATAACATTACATTTACATACAAGCACATACATTGCTTCTGGCCCCACACTAGGATACCCTGTGTCATGGGAACCAGAAACAACGACATCATAATCATGTAAACATCCAAGATCTGGGTTTTTTTTTGTTGTTCCCAGCCGGGATTCGAACCCGGGACCTCTTGCATGGTAGGCAGACGCCCTACCGTTACGCCACAGAGGTTGTCTTAATAAATTAATTAATTAAAAATTAATTAATTGGAGGGATTAAATAAACTATGTCTTGCCTGCGTTTTGGTCTGAGCTGTCTGAAAGAAATAGGTTCAGTGGTTTTCATTTCAGTATTCTCACTATCAGTATTTAATTGTGCGAAATTTCAGGTAATTAACATGAAAAAATGGTTTGCAATATTTTTTATTTGAACCCGCCATTAAATTAGTCGCAACGAATTCAATGATTATTTTAACAGTAGATAGCGTCAGCATAATCAACCATGATTTTTCAACGATCTTGCTTATTATGACGTACACGATTTGAGGGCCAACATAAATTTTGGTACATACCTAATGTCATCAAAATTCTTATTTCAAAACTAAGATAATCCCCACATATATCCGAAAAAGGAGGACTTGGTTCGTCAGTAAACTGTCTTTAACTATGGAAAAAACTTCAAAATAACCAAAAAATATCACCCTGTTCCTAATGCCATTAAAATATATAAGAACAATTCATGGTTTACTATGACAGTGGGTAGAACCATGGACTGGCAAGCGAGAGCCCCAGTTTCGATCCCGAGTGCGGGCATGTACCAATGACTTTGTTTAATTTCAAAGTTACGTACATTTGCGAATTTGCAGTAGCAATACCACACGCTAACTGTGAAGGAAAACATCGTGAGGAAACCCGCGGCTTGGTTAGCTCCGCACGTATTAACTAGTCTTTCCTGTGGGCTAGGCCGACTAAGCTTTCAGGATGGTATAGGCGCTGCGCAAGCCTACACCAACTAAAACCATGTCCCAGGCACTACAGCGTCGAAGTGGTCCCGTCACCCATCTAGTGTGAGTGAAGATACCACTGGACGCTGTATAAATCATCTCATTAAGTAGATGCAAAAATTTCAATATTATTTATTATTGTAGGTACATTGTCACAAAGTCGATTAAACCTTAGATTAACAATTAGACCCTGCTACGCAATAAACTACAAAAAAACACAATCATAGTTTTATGAAATTCAGCCCAGATCATTTTCCAATCTCAATGTTTTCTCCATAGTTGAATTTGTTCGTATTTACCCTCTCAATTCCACTTCAAAAGCAAAAACACATTACGCTACCAAAAACTTGTATCAATATTTGCATTTCTTCCGCCGATATCTACCAGTAGAAATAACATTCACCCCCAAAACTGTATCAAAGGTGGAGAGGTAGAGTATTGTCAACAAAACATTGTATTAACCAAACAAAAGGTACCGAAAATAGTTCGGTAAATAATGTGCAATCATTGTAAATGCTACCTTCATCAACTACCCGTCTCACTTTTCCTTCAGCAACTCTCCATCGTAGGTTGTCTGGAAGAAATTGCTCTGAGCAATAAGGCCGCCAATTGTACTGTATCTTTGTAATTATTTTTCGTTTGTTTTTTCCTGGTGTACAATAAAGAATATTCTTGTCTCATCTTATCTTACCTTTTACGAAATAGTAATACCTACGATGGTTTTCTATTACTTATTCAAAAGAGCGGAAAACGTAGTGGTAGCGGAGCGGTCGTATACCGGCTTATCAATCGGTAGGCGGTGGGTTCGAATCCCGGCAGGTACAAATTAATTTATTTTCTAAGTTATATACATTTGTAAAGTTATAGTACCGATACCACTCGCTAACTGTGAAGAAAATTATTGTGAGGAAACCTGAGTGTATGAGGTGGTCAACTACCTCAGCACTTAAAATTGCCACTCACTTGACTTGAACTCCATTATTGTGTGCAGCCGAAACATTTCCAAAAGAGCTAGATTGGCTATTCATAGTGGCGTGCTGGTCCCAACACTTATGTATGGTAACGAGACTTCTGTGTGGCAAAAGAAGCAAGAAAGTAGAATTAATGAAGTAGAAATGAGGTCGTTGAAAAGTATGTGTAGTGTTACTTTGAATGACAGGATACGCAATAGTCTAATTAGAGAACGTTGTGGACTGAAAGAGGATGTAGTGACTAGAATTGAGAAAGGAATGAAGCGTTGGTTTGGACATGTGGAGAGGATGAAGGAAGAAAGATTGACGAAACAAATATATATTGCGAATGTGAGTGGAAGGGTTGGTAAGGGTCGTCCCAGGCGGACATACATCGACCAGATAGGAAAGATAAAAAGTACCCGATACCGGCGTGCATGCATGCAACGACTTATGAACGTTGATGAAGCGAAGGTGATCTGTCAGAATCATGGCAAGTGGCAGTCCATGGTCTCTGCCTACCACTCTGGGATGCTCACGCCTGCATATGTATGTATGTATGTATGTATGTATGTATGTATGTATGTATGTATGTATGTATGTATGTATGTATGTATGTATGTATGTATGTATGTATGTATGTATGTATGTATGTATGTATGTATGTATGTATGTATGTATGTATGTATGTATGTATGTTAAAATTGCTTATCCGCAGTGGGCATGCGGGGTAATTAAATTAACCTTACCTCCCCCGTGGAGGAGTAAGGCCTAAGAAACCTGCGATGCAGTAGGAGACCCACGCCCCAGCAGTGAGGACATACAAAAGGTTGGTATATAAAAAAAAATTACACCCTGTATACATAAAAATATCAAAAGTTATTCCTCTTAACAAAACAAGAACTATCCTTTTTCGTACTCGTAGCACTATAAAATGTATCATAGTTCGCAGCACTAAAGTACATGTTTATGCAAAAACTTTTATTTCTTTACATAACAGTGGACATTCAGGAGTTTACGAGCTTAGCTCGGCTCTGCTTAATACAACGCTCGCCCAGGGAATTGTTAATTTAGAGAAAACTGAGCATTTTTGATTATAGTCCTCCGTTAAGTGGGCGTCACACCGAGACCTAATTTGCTTTTGGCTGCGATAAATACGAGCGAAAGATGAGGCTGTTTTCTGACAACTAGCTCAATAGGAAAACATATTATTTTCTAATCGTTTCGTGTTTCATTGTGGTATAATGACAATTGAACATGATTTAATTTAATTACTGCTTCAAATCTACGCATGCACATACATCAAACTTTCCAGGCGCCAATGGTTTGAAAATAGACCCCACGTGACTCGACCACATAGCTGTATCGGTACTATAATGCAATAACAGAATCCAGGCCTAGGAGTCTAATACTTACATAGTTTTTCAATAGAATGAAATAAGCACGACAATGTTTAGTATTTGCCTCAATTTGGTAGTCTACAAAGCAATAGCAGTACAATGTCATTCAATTCGATTCAATTCAATTTATTTCAACGTAAAGAATTTACATTCTGTTTGCTGAATGTCAAAGTACAATGTAACATGAAAGTGAAAGCCGCCGCCTTCGGGCCGTAATGTAGTAGAGAAAAAGGCAGCGGGAAAAAAAACTCCACCCTGACCATCTTTTCTCAAATCCAGGGGTATAACTCGAGCAAATTAAATAGGCATCTCTCGCGAAGAAGATCGAATCGCGAGAGGCGCCGAGTTAATTTGCACCATTGCAATGCGATTGGTTACTAGACTACCAATAGTGTGAATGAAACGACCATTACCGGACTAATATGACTATATTGAATAACTATGCATTTTAGAGACTCACCCCCGTGGTTTCGGCCAGAGACTATTGCTTCGCTTGTTATTCAACGGCTTAAGGGAAAAACACAAATTTACTCTATAAATCCTCTAACGAAATCTACAAAACATGTGTCGCATGCTCAACACAACATTAGAAAACCCGCTATGAAAAGGTTAGCTAACTAATTCAAAAGCAATCTCGGTGTATCCCGATCATTAATGCATTCCTTCGGCTGCAGTCCGCGCAGACCGTAAACCAACTATATCTCCGTGCCCAGTGTAAAATATTTTAATTATATTTTATCACCACTAAAACCGTGTAAATGAAAAACTGGTTTCGCGGTTTATGAAGCCGTAAAAACTTGTCACTTGCCTTGATTCCGAATGGCGAGAGAAGTTTTTCATGGTTTCTCATTCCATTGTCGGAATTTCATTAGGGGCCTTTATAGCCGCCATTTTTGTTATGCAAAAACGTTTTTAGAACACTCCTTTTGAGTTTCAAGAGTTGGAATGGAATTATTGTCTCTTTTCGGGCAGTGCTGATAAATATATATGTATACCTAAACATACATACATATTCTATAATATAAAAATGAATCGCTGAATGTGTTGGTAAGCGCAAATCTCGAGAGCAGCTGAACCGATTTCGATAATCCTTTTTTTAATTTATTCCTCGAAGTACGAGGATGGTTCTTACGGAGAGAAAAAAAAAGAATCGACTATTAGGCGGTACGAAGTTCGGTGGGTCAGCCAGTATATATATTTATATATATATATATATATATATATATATATATATATATATAAGTGGTGTCTACTGCTACAGGTAATTTTTGTACTTACAAGTAGATACTGTCAGTATATGTAGTCAAAGCAGTAGTGGATAACGAAACAAAGAATTTTATATTGTATTATTATAATTATGTATGTATTATATTGTAACACATTCAGGTACTTGAAAATATTTTTTTTTGCACGCCCACCTCAAATGTAGACTTTCCTTTACCTGCTGCGGGTTGACTGGTTGAAAATGTCCGAATTCAAATCGATATTCGAAAAAAGACTAGAAGCCCGTATTCGGTATTCATTTGTACCTAATTCGTTCTTCCTTTTTATATGTTAGACGAAAAACAATATTTCAAAAAATCTTGTCAGCCGAAAATTACTATTTTCCCACGCGACATCAACTCAAAATAATCTAATCTAAGTATATCACAACGTTTTGAAACTAAACGCAAACATTAAACCTAAAAACCCATACAAACGCCACCATGAACTAATCTAACAAATAAGGTTGGAAAAAAAAGCCATGTCCCATTTACCCCGTGGGCCCCATTTGTCGGTCGATCACATGACTAATAAATAAAATAACAAGGAAGAAGGTGTTCTCTTCAATAAATGGTTTCTTTCTTTCTGAACCCCACAGTTTGGAAATAAACTTAATATAAAACACGGTCTACATAACTCATGATTACTTATTCAAGTTTTGTGATAATATGACAAATATCATAACAAGACGTAGACAGTTCTTGTTATATGAAAATATGGAAAAAGAATCTTGATTTGTGTATCACAAACTTGCAAACAAGTTTATACAAGTATAATTCGAGTACGTAGCAGCATTCAGTATATCATTGTCTTAGAATATATATTAATAATAACACAAATAATCATGTGGGTACAGTGATATCATTCCGATGTAAAAACCTAACTGCAAAGTAGGTAGTCGGGGCTGTCAGTGATGCAATTTACTTAAGCCAGATGTCGCTGCCTGTACGTAACACAGAGAATAGTGTAAAGAGGTTCGAAATTTTACTGATGCCGGTGAGTCACCCATTAGCCCAGTTGGAAAGAGCGCTGGCACGGATATCAAATCAAATCCCGGCATGGGTGGAATTTTTAGCCTCTAAATAGGTTTTTACAAATAATTATTATTTGTGTTTTCAGCATTACTTCTCAAGCATATGAAATGAAATGAAATGAAAAAGTTTTATTCAAAGTAGCACAGAAACTGCGGCTTAATGAACGTTACAATTCAAACTAGGTGTCCATTTCAAAATCTAGATCATTTAGGAGAAAAAATGGACAAAAAAACTCCTAACTTAGTCTTTTCAAAAGTCCTTAATTAACATAGTTTACATAATTATTTTAAACATAGAACTCATACATTGTACTGGCTTTCATTCCAGACCTCATTGTCATCTAAATAATCCTTTATGTTATAGTAGCCCTTTTGGCACAAAGTGTGCTTAACATATTTTTTGAACCGCGATTCAGGCAAGCTTAATATACCTTCAGGGATTTTATTATAGAAGCGTATACAATGCCCCATGAAGGATGTATTAACCTTTGCCAGCCTAAATAGTGGGAACAAAAGTTTATGTTTATTTCTAGTATTTACATTGTGTTGGCTACCTAAAGTTTTAAAGTTACTGATATTTTTCCTAACTTACATAATGTTTTCATATATATACTGACTGGCAACTGTCAGGATGTTAGTTTCTTTAAAGAAATCTCTTAACGAATCTCTACTACCCAGCCGATAAATGAATCTGATCGCTCTCTTCTGCAAGACGAAGATGGTCTCAATGTCTGCTGCCCGTCCCCACAGTAGTATGCCATAGGACATAAGACTATGGAAGTAACTAAAATAAACAAGCCTAGCAGTTGCGACGTCAGTTAGTTCCCTAATTCTTTTGACTGCATATGCTGCTGAACTAAGCCTATTTGCTAATTTTTCTATATGAGGACATTGAAGCTTTGCATCAATTGTGATACCTAGAAATACAGTTTCATTCACAAGGTCTAATTTGTCATTCCCGCAGTAAAACATTGCTGTCTACCGTTTTGACATTTGGAAGAGTGAACTTTATACATTTCGTCTTTTTTGAATTTAATAATAAGTTATTAGAAGTAAACCAATTTAGTACCCGAGAGAGAGCATTATTTGTATTGTCAAGGTCATTTTCTTGTCTCTTAATTTTAAAAATAAGAGACGTGTCATCTGCAAATAATACTATCTCTGACATATTTTGAACCATGAACGGCAAATCATTTACATATACGAGGAAGAGGAACGGCCCCAAAATCGATCCTGTGGCACTCCTACATAAACAGCTCTATCAAGCATAAAAATGGAAATATGAATTTAACGTTAAAAATGGGAATTTAAGCAAAATATTTGTGTCTCAAAACAAAAAATTGAGTAAATGACATTTGTCTTGCGTTAATGACGTCTTACGCAAAAGACATCTTGCGTAAATGGCGTCTGCAGTCTTTCAGGAATTAAGCATTTTAAGGGACTTTTAATTGTTATTGTTATGTGTCCGTCAATGCTATGAAAGAGACAGATGTTCTTCTCAGGTTTAATTTGAACGCAATCATGGCTGTATTCTTTTTTAATTTTTTTTTTGCTCAGATTATTCTTTATTTATCTTTCTGAATCGTAGAAAAAAAAACTAAACTTATTTATTGTTTTCTCCACTGTATATAGTTAAACTTAAAATCTATTTTCGATACCCACAATACAAGCTGGGTGTGGGGCAACAGAATAACTAAATGTATTGCTGTACTAAATACTCTTATTACTGTAATATTATAATCATAGCTATTTAAATAAAGAAATGTTACACTTACTTTTTGATATTTGGTAGACTTACGCAGTATACACACTGGATCGTACGACGACGCTGGCCGTGCGTTTCAAATGTAAAAATCTGTTGTCAAATTATGACATTTTATCGCCACAATAAGCGTGACTCGTGCCGTCGTACAACCTGGGCTAGGCACGAGTAAGTGTCACTGAGGTCTTTGAAGATTATACCTTGTTTAGGTATACATTACAGGGTTAAAGGAAAACTCACTAAGGCGATTTTGTCTGCTCCTTATCCTGCCTCATTGGCGTCGATTGGGGAAGGCAGAACCTTCGGCGATATATTTGGAGCCGAAAACTTTAGCAAAAAGACATTGTGAATATAAGGCTAAAAAAACAGGCATTTGTTGACAACGCACAAACGTTCTGTGGGTATTAATCTCGCCAAGCAATGTGGAAAGACATTTACGGCGAAGTTCCATGTCCATGCCGTCAAATGTGGTAAAGTTCATGACAAAGATCACGATTAACTATCAATAAACGTACGTGCAAAATATCGTGTCCCTGCCACTAACCGTTGAGCATTGCTTTCCTGAGGAGACAACCCAGCTGGCTGATGGCATGGCTGATCCTGCGATCAGAATATTTGCATCAATAGAACAGAAAAATAATGCGAAATTTTAAAGTCTTAAGTTTACCAGAAGTGGTTCAAATTGGGTTTGCGGAATTTGATCTAAAAGTATACATGAATTTAAAAAAGCGTATAATAAGAGCAGTGCATGACTGTAATGTATTTACGGCTTTAAATGAAAGTACAGAGGTGAAATCTCCCATAAAACAGTATCCAAATACGTTGGAAATTTAAACACTTATAACACTCGTGGATTTATGTAAGTACCTGCCAGTAACGCTAAAGGGGTAGCCAAATACTTCCCGTTCTGCAAATTAAAAATCTCACCCTAAAGACTTAACCAGCCATCCCATCTTCAAAGCTTAAGAGTATCTTTCACAAAAGGCCACAATTAATTCGATAATTAACCCCACAACTGCAGATACTTTGCTAATTTCACACCTGAGCACATCCTTTTTGAGGTAAAAGACTTGTTAATGAGCACTCTACGATGTAAATACGAAGTAGTATAGGGTCTAAACTATATGAACATAATGAAACCGAATATTAAATGTACGTGTGGTTGCCAGATTGAAATTAAAAAGAGGTATGCTTGATTTGTCTACAAGTGTCCTTCAATATATTTTTGATAGAGGGTTGCTTTTTTGTTATAAAATGAAAAAAATCAATTTTGTTCAACATAAAGAATTTACATCATGTTTGCTGAATGTCAATGTACAATGTAAAATGAGAAAATGGTAGAGTGAAAAAACCTCCACTCTGACCATCTGTTCTCAAGTCATCTTAAATCTTAAAATATCAGTTACCACCTATACGTATAATACGATGACCTTAAATGCCAAAACATTAGTTATTTGTCTTACAAAAGTAGGGAAAAACATATGTGCTGCAGCCGGACACAGTAACAGAATAAATTATTTAACTGAGGTATTAATTGGAACGAGAATAATATGATTCAGCAGGTTATGATGCCTTATCATTATATTAAGTTAATGAGCACTTAAAACAGGCTGAAAAAAAGTGTTGATTTTTTCGTATGCGTTTGGGTGGCGCCCTGGATAGTTTAGATTTACAAATCAGCGCGGTAGATGGCGCTACATGCAGGACCACGTCTGTTGGGTCCGCAATATAATACTACTTCTGACAACTTCTGACAGTAAGGCCCGCCACTGTCTTACAATCCTCCACCAACCCAGACTTGGCCCCTGTAGTATGGCCTAACCTTACTGCTATGCAGAAAGAGACCCGTGCTCCAGTAGTGGGGATACACAAAGGTTGATACCTATGAGTACCACAAATCATTAAGAATTATAAAAAACATCGGTGGAGTAGACCCTCACTTGAATAAGAAGAAAGCTAGTTTAATCTAAATTGGACTCTCAAATTTCGTAGGAAGATGTCTCCAATTAAGTGAGTGTCGCAAGAAGATTGATGATGTGTCCCGATGTGAGAATAGAGTCATTTACAATCGGAATGTTAATCTTGACGTTGTGACTGAACTGACTCAGGCTTTTGAATCTGCTGCAGAGTACAGCTTCGAAAAGAATGAAATTTTATATTCTGTCATAAGAATATAAGAGAAAATGGTAGCTACGTGTAATGTAAGTGCAAGAAAGTAAGTACAATCAATACATATAAGTGCATAAAATAACATAACCTCACGCCTGTATCCCAGAGAGGTAGTGCCACGTGACACGATCCTGACAAATCACATTCGCTTCATCAACGTTCATTAATCGTTGCATGCACATATGATTTCGAGTACTTTTTATCTTTCTCTTTACTAATACATCCCCTATTAAAATTTGGTCGAATTATGGCCGCGTGTGACGTCCCATTATATTCCAGGTATAATTGCTTTCTGTATTTTAACGATTTCTATAGATAATATACTATCTATAGAGGAGGAAAATATATGGATAGAATATTCTTTATTGTAGACAGAAATTACAATTATAACATATTTTAAACTTTAGAATATTTTCGGGGCTTACGGTGCAACGATCGCCATTATTATAGCCGAATTGTGCGTGAAGCGGTTGAAATTAAGAAAACCAAAAATTTTAATCGGGAATGTGGTTTAAAACTGTCGCAAACGTAGGATCCGGTCATCAAGATGTGTTCGAGTGGAAAAAAGTCCCATGGCTTATCGTCCGACATTGTCAGTGTAGTGTGTCGCAACCCTAATAGTGCTGGTTGAGTACTGTGATGGCTGATTGAGGGTAGTCTGAAACCTCATCAGCCGAAGATGCGAACGGGTGCCAGCCATCAGTCTTCTCGTGACCACGATGGCTGTAACGTCGTTGAATCGTCAAGGTAAAATAGCAATAAATTACTACGCGATAAAGCCCCGAAAATTTTCTAACTATAGAAATTACAGTTGCCGCCAATTGTACTAAAAATATATAGTACAATGGGCGGCCTTATTACTTAAAGCCATTTCTTCCAGGTAACCATAACAATAGGCAACAGAATGAAATGAAATACACATCCATTGTCTATTCAAACCCCACTCCATCAAAATAAAATATACGACACAGAATCACGCAAGAATAAAAACGTCCAAAACACCAGCTTGTAAATACGATGTCCACTCAGGCATTAGTCAAACGAACCTTAACGATAAACACAATCCCTGCAACCCTTACTACACTTAACATAAGCGCTATTTTACAACTTAAACAGGAACAATCGGACCCCTTGCGGTCAATATTTACGAGCGTAGAATGCTAAGTTTTGCGTAAGAAAGCGTGTGAGAGAAGCTTTGGTTTCGTAGTGAGGATTTGGGCGTTGAATATTCTATTGGTTCTCGGTGTCTTGAATATTGATTATTTTAGTAAACATATCCTCAAAGGGGAGGCAAAGGGACACAATGGAGGCTACATAAAAAAAAAACATGCTCACGCCTGTATCCCAGAGGGGTAGGCAGAGACCACGGACAGTTACTCACCACGATCTTGACAGATCACCCTCGCTGCGTCAACGTTCATTACATTATCTTAGTAAGTGTAAGATATTTAGATATTAGACACTAATTTGGTTATACTATTTTTATTTTTAATGCACTAACCCGTGCTAAGGAACAAATTTAAAAACCTATTTTTAGAGGCTAAAAATTTCACCCATGCCGGGATTCGAACCCGCAACCTCTGGCACGGATAGCCAGAGGTTGCGGGTTCGAATCCCGGCATGGGTGAAATTTTTAGCCTCTAAAAATAGGTCACTAATTTGGTGTTTTGTTTCCGCTTCAGGCTTTTAAGTTAAGTTTTAAGTTTCAATTTGTAGGTACTTAAGTGTTTTAGAAATTCTCTTTAAGCATTTAAACATACGTTATTCATGACTCTTAACGTATAAAAGGTCATAGCACAGGTTTGACCTAGCGTGATGACCTTAAAGAGCTATGCCTCTGCTTGTAACCATTTTTATTTCATAAAAAACTTTTACTTTTCCTGAACGAATTACCTTGTGTCAATGGCAATAAAGAACTGTCTAAAGCTTTCACGGGCACTATACATAAACCTTCTATTATAAATCCTGTATGAAAATAGCTATGTTTTCGATTGCTATTTTTAGGTCCGGATATAGATTGTTTGTGAAACAACTTTTTATACAGATTAAGAGAAGGTAACTGACGCCAAGTCACTAGATGTTAGTTAGTTAGCCTGAGATTTCCGCACTTAGCCTCATAGTTGGGCCATTGTACGTAGCAAGGGCTGAGGTACGCTAACACCTCAGACACTAGGGTTTCCTTACGATGTTTTCCTTCACCGTCAGCGAGTAGTATTGCTACTATAATTTCACAAATGTACATAACTTAGAAAACAAAGTCATTGGTACATGCTGGGGTTCGAAACCATGACCTCCCGATTGAGAAGCCGGCGTTCTACACCGCTCCGCTACCACCGCTCCAAGTCGCTAGATGAGGAAGGAAATAGATCAGTAGGTTTCCAGACATAAACGAATTATAGCTGGTTGACTGGTTTTTCAGTCATAGGTACTGCTTACCCATGAATAGTTTTGCAAAGGTCATGGTGCATGATATTTTTGGACTTATTTACGAGCTTACTAGTAGAGCTTATTTGTAGATAAACATATAAATGGTGTTCAGCCGTAAGGGCAGAAACTCATCGCGTGTTGAAAATTGATTGCAAGATAAGAATAATTATTCTTTTTTGTTCACCAGGTAAAAACAAACATAAAATATTGACAATATTTCTTACAGAAACTTCTTCCCGACAATCGATGATAGCGAGTTCCTGAAGGAAAAGTGAGACGGGTAGTTGGTGCAAATATTAATATCGATACACATACTTATACTGAATAATTAGATTAGATTAGAAAATTCTTTATTGCACAATAAGCATATTTGTACAAAGGCGAGCTTAATACTAATGTGTATTTTCTTCCAGCTAACCTTGGGTTATGTGGATATTAGTGAAGAGAGAATAATAAGATAAACTTACATAATTTTAGATAATCTTTTACATATTATTTTGTGTATTTACATATTTGAAGAATACTTAAAGACATAAGTATTCTTTCATTGTTTTGAAATGAATAGTGTTAATGCTAAAATGGCACATGATATAAGTCTTACCCATTTTGCAATACCCGTAAAGGGTGACTACGTCCTAAGTTACCATAAAATGTATACCAACTACTCACACTTAGCGATAAACCACCTATACCACAAGCAATTCTAACCATGGCTTAATACTGATTAAGTCTGACTGAAACGCGGTTCGAAAAATGTGTAAAGTATACTTTGTGCCAAAAGGGCTACTATAATATTAAGGATTATTTAGATGACAGATGACAATGATGTCTGGAATTAAGCATGTCAATTGCATGAGTTTTGTAAAAATTATGTAAACTCTGTTAAATAAGGACTTTAAAAGGACTAAGTTTGGAGTTTTTTTTCTCCATTCTTTCTCCAAAATGATCTAGATTTTGAAATGGACACCTAGTTTGACTTGTAACGTTCATTAAGCCGCAGTTTCTGCGCTACTTTGAATAAAACCTTTTCATTTCATATGATTTCATTTACTTGACGATGCATTCAATCTTCTTCTTTGTCGGTACATTTTTGACAAAGTAGTCGTAGTCCTCATGGACGAGCTTATAATTTTGTATAGAATCAGGCGTTACTTTGCGGAAATCCATAATAGCATTAAAAAGTTAAAATTACTTTGCTAAATTCCGCCAAAAATCCCACAAGCACCATGCGGTTAGCTAATGCACCGCCCTCCCTCCCACTTTTTCACTTGTTCGTGTCTTCCTTCTGCTTGAAAAAGTGGGAGGGAGGGCGGTGCATTAGCTAACCGCATGGTGCTTGTGGGATTTTTGGCGGAATTTGGCAAAGTAATTTTAACTTTTTAGAGCTTATAATTTCTTTTACTGCAATTTCTGTGTACAACAAAGAATATTATATCTATATTGTAGGCTAATGTTCATGATATCGTAGGCTGATGATTTATTCGGTACAAACAAACAAATTAACCACATAATTAACGTAAAACCACAATCTCCTTATTAACTATAGCGTGTAATCGTGCAAATGGTCTAGTAAACCTGGACAAATTGTCGGCAGTAAAACTAGAGGCGTAGGTAAGTTGTCAATCATTCAATTTAACGACAGGCGCTAGGAGAGGGGACTGGATTTACAAAGAGCTACGAATATGTTATTACTAGTGGGCATTGAGTTAGGTCTATGTCCAGCAGTGAGTGAATAATGTGGTCCGTTCAGAATTCTACGTATTAGCGTGTCAATGGCAAGCCATCTTGGGGAAAGGATTCACCAATCAGCGTTAGGGCCTCGCTGATTGTTGCACAGGCTGCACCATTAACGTTATGCATGACACGTCATTTTTCATTTGGTGTGGAGGTGCTAGTTGAAAATCAGCGCTGTTCTGTATAGAAACAGCAAACGCTGATACTCGTGGTATTGTCACACATAACAATTACATACGCACATACATTGTTTCTGGCCCCACACTAGGATACCCTGTGTCGTGAGAACCAGAAACAACGACATCACAAACATGTAAACATCCAAGATCTGGGGGTTTTTTTCCCCAGCCGGGGATCGAACCCGGGACCTCTTGCATGATAGGCAGATGCACTACCGTTGCGCCACAGAGGCCCACGAACTCTTTATTTTATAATTATTGTTATGTAGGCATATTTGTTTGTGGCTAAATAATTCATTCATCCATTCATTAATTTTGCTACTACAAGTACTCAGCAGCAGTTATACTATTTTTTATTTTTAATGCACTAACCCGTGCTAAGGAACAAATTTAAAAACCTATTTAGAGGCTAAAACTTTCACCCATGCCGGGATTCGAACCCGCAACCTCTGGCACGGATAGCCAGAGGTTGCGGGTTCGAATCCCTGCATGGGTGAAATTACGTACCCACATAATGTGAGTGGTGGTAGTGGAGCGGTAGAACGCCAGCTTCTCAATCGAGAGGTGTTGGTTTTGAATCCTGGCATGTACCAATGTTTCTTGGACCTTGTTTCTAAGTTATGTACAATCGTGTAGGAAAACGTCCGTGTGTAGGAAAACCGTGAAGGAAAACGTCGAGAGGTAACCTTAGTACCTATATGTGGTGTTTGACTACATCACCGCTGAAATTGCCAATCCGCGGTGGGCACGAGTGGTAATAAAGGCCTGTCTCTGCAGTGAGACATAATACATAGGTTTTATTAAAAAAATATGCACTATTATATTATTTTTGTTACACCAATCCATGCTAAGGTAATTGCAAAGATGTTCGAATTTTTGCCGATGCCAGCATTTGCCCATTAGCTCAGTTGGGAGAGCGCTGGTACGGTTAGCCAGAGGTCGCGGGTTCGAGTCTCGGCATGGGCGGATTTTTTAGTCTCTATGTTTTTTTTTTTATTTTATGCACTTTTACTCAATGGACATATAAAAATAAAAGGATTCAAGAATCTACTATTGAGTACAGACATTGTGTGGTTATATTTGAAGACTTGATTTCGCGTCTTCCTACCTCCATGCGGCTTCCGAGTTGACCTAACGCACTAACTACTTAATAGCTCTAAAAGCTTCTAGAACGAACGACAACTGACTAATGATGGTCACTCGTAAGCTATGCACGATTCCGCCTAATTTGGCACTCGCAACTTACTCTATTGCTAATTTGCTTCACGGTAATTGACTTGTAATTGGACCTAGTTCAGTACCTACTTACACATCTATTAATTTATGACACACTAGATTAAGCCTTAAGGTGTGGTGATAAGTTGTTGTTTTGCTTATTCACCTGAAGGACCTAGATTTAAATAGTTTGACATGCAGTTTACAATAGATAAGTGATGTTGCGGTTATTTGCTTTAGTAATTATGTGTAACTAAATGATTAAGTAATTTAATAGACCCCGGCATGTACCAATGACTTTATTTTCAAATTTTGTATATTTGTAAAGTTTAAGTAGCTAACTGTGATGGAAAACATCGTGATGAAACCCTGGTGTCGGAAATGTTAACATACCTCAGCGCTTGCAACGTGCAATGGCTCAGCCATAAAGATAGGACGTTGGTAATAAAGTACCTAATTTCCCGATGTAACTTAACATAACATTTACAAACAGGCACATTATATTGCTTCTGGCACCACACTAGGATACCCGTGTCGTGGGAACCAGAAACAGCGACATCACAAACATGTAAGCATCCAAAAATTTGGGTTATTTTTTCCCCAGCCGGGGCTCGAACCCGGCACATACAAGGAATGATCATCGGGTTAGTATCAGATGGTCGTAAAAGCATTTGGTCCAGGCATCAACTTGTCCTAAAAATCATCATGACGAAATTGCAACTAGACAAAAAAGTAACTCGTCTATGAAGCAACTCGTCAGAAATCCGTTAGACAAATTATGAGGTTGCCCATGAAGTAACTGGTCTCTATAGATAATCGTCTTAAAATCACCTGGACAAATTCGCAATTCAGCTAAAAAGTTATTGGTCTCAAAAGCAACTCGTCAGAAACACAAAATAGTTATTTGGTTGAATTTCGGCACATGAATTTTTAATAGTTATATCGGACATAAAAAGAAATTTGAATTTAGGCCAAATATAATTTATTTGTTTTATTTAATGTTCATTTTCATCAGATCATTTAGGCAGAATGATGTGTTTGTAAGAGAAAATGCGTTAAGTTTTAAAAAGGTGTGTTTTTGTTCTTATCTTATCTTTTTCAAACTAGTTATTATACTGATTCGTTATCAACCCTTGTTTTTCCCCACTGCTGGAGCACGGGTCTCTTCCTGCATCGCAGGAGCATTATACTGATTGATTTAATATTACTTTTGTTCTTTTTATTTATTTCTACGAAAAAGTATTAATAAAGTAGAGAAGTTTTCAGAAAGTACGCGCTCCCGTGTAGATAAGTGTAGGTACTTAAAATATTTCTACATTTCCTCAACAAAACTTCACCGAATAAGTCTGAATTTTGCCTCAGATTTTCCCATTTTTACTCATTTACAGTCATACTTCTTAATCTGAACGCTCAGGTACGATTGAAACAGGATTAATGTTACCCGACACCCATTTAAGACGAGTTGGTTCACGGGCGACCAACTATGTAGATCACTTGGTTTTTAAGACGAGTTGCTTAGCAGGCGACCAACTATTTAGACCAATCACATTTAAGTCGAATAGATTATAGGGCAGTAGACAAAATATTTTTCTGACGATTTGCTTCATAGACGAGTTACTTTTTGTCTAGTTGCAATTTCGTCGAAATGATTTTAGGACAAGTTGATGCCGTGACCAGTTGCTTTTACGATCATCTGATACTAACCCTGATCATCACTGCTTTCGTTGTGAACGATTTAAAAAGTGCCACTTTTCCGAATGACTAAATCCGATTTCCGTCAGATTCGAAAGCGGCAGACCCTACGCAACGCAACGCAACGTAACATAACATAACAGTCTTGGGTCTTTTGACCGCCACTGCGCAGCACCATATCTACGAAATGAACTGATAGTTACCTACTCCATTACAGGTCATTGCCCATCCGAGCTTCTTCTATCCAGGCGACTCTGTCCACAGCAAGGTTATCCCGCTTTCGTGGTCGATCCCAAAAGCCGCCTTGTCAAAGTGGCAGCAAGATTCCGTGAAGCGCTCCATGGCCGCCGGGTGTATGGTCTGTGGCAAATACTTTGCCATATACTGTGATGTGTTTATGAAGTGTTTAAAGCAGGCGTGTGAGTTGTAAATAGAAAGAAAGAAGAAAGAAATACATTTATTATAGCAACAAGACACATCACAGAAACAAAAAACCACAAAATTAACACAACATGAGCACAACAGAAATTAACCAAATATACAAATAAACGAAACAAAAAACACACAAATAGCTTTCGCCTGTGGTGCGTTTAAATTGCCACAAAAGGCAGCTGACTCAGCGTTGTGCTGAGGGACTGAGCCCTCAGCGCTGATTTTCAGTCAGTGCCCGAGGTAACTGAATGGTCCTACGAGGTGCGTGTCGTGGTGCATTTATAGGATATATGAATAGGATAGGATAGGTACACAAATATGAAAGTAAAAGGGTCGTCTTAAATACTTACATACATATATATATCCATACATGTATAAACACATACACATACATACACATATATACATACAATACAACACATAGATATAGATGTTATTAATTTTAAATGATAATGTAAAATACAAATAAAATAAATAAACATGAGTGCAAAAATATAGAAAGAAAAAGAAAAAAGAAAAAAACACGCCAAAGCAAACACCTGATCGACAATATCACAATGTATTTTTTTTTTTGATACGATTACAATATAGTCAATCACTTTGGCAAGAAGTTGAAGTAAAAGTAAGAGTAAGTCAGAAGCGGCGAAAATTCGGGTGGGACAGTCTCTGCTGTTCAAGCAAATATACCTTGAGCTTGCACCCAAAGGCATACCTACTAAATAACACTGGTATAGTCTACTGGGACTGGTCTACTGGTATAGTACTTTTCTATGTAAAGTTTCATAAAATTATGATCGTGCTGTATAATATAATGTTTTATAGATTAGTCTTGATTTGTTTAGAGAATAATAAGTCGTATCTTGAAAACGTACTGGCCAATGTCTGTTTTATGTACCTAATAAATAACATAAAAAAAAATTTGTGAAGTAGATTTTTTAATAAGTACTTAAGTAAGGGTCTCAATTCAGTTGGCAACATATTTCCCTTTATATGAGATGCCTTAGACGTAAGAATGTGAATTCCAAAGGTGTCTGTCGACTTAATTATTTTCAAGAAGTCTTAAGTCGACAGCCACTTTTTCCTTATATGCATAACATTTGTTTTAATTTTTTATTTGGTATATTTAGTATGTTCTGTGTATAAGTAACAAGAAGTCTATAAATAAATAAACGAACGAACGAACGAACGAACGAACGAGCGAGCGAGCGAGCGAGCGAGCGAGCGAGCGAGCGAGCGAACGAACGAACGAACGAACGAACGAACGAACGAACGAACGAACGAACGAACGAACGAACGAACGAACGAACGAACGAACGAACGAACGAACGAACGAACGAACGAACGAACGAACGAACGAACGAACGAACGAACGAACGAACGAACGAACGAACGAACGAACGAACGAACGAACGAACGAACGAACGAACGAACGAACGAACGAACGAACGAACGAACGAACGAACGAACGAACGAACGAACGAACGAACGAACGAACGAACGAACGAACGAACGAACGAACGAACGAACGAACGAACGAACGAACGAACGAACGAACGAACGAACGAACGAACGAACGAACGAACAAACAAACAAACAAACAAACAAACAAACAAACAAACAAACAAACAAACAAACAAACAAACAAACAAACAAACAAACAAACAAACAAACAAACAAACAAACAAACAAACAAACAAACAAACAAACAAACAAACAAACAAACAAACAAACAAACAAACAAACAAACAAACAAACAAACAAACAAACAAACAAACAAACAAACAAACAAACAAACAAACAAACAAACAAACAAACAAACAAACAAACAAACAAACAAACAAACAAACAAACAAACAAATAAATAAATAATAATTTCGTGTGTGCAATAAATATTACAAATCGTCAATTCGCGGTAAGCACATGTGGTTATTAAATCCATGCCTGTGCCCATACTATCTCTTCGAGAAAGGGTTTTTATCATAGCAGTAGGACCATGTAGCCATATACGCCCAACCGCAGAGTATAGGAGAAAGAGGGCATATGCTTAATTACCCTGCGTGCCTACCGCGGGTTGGCAGTTTCAAGCGCTGATGTGTAGACCTCAGACACTCAGGTTTCTTAACGATGTTTTCCTTCAGAGTTAGCTAAAGGTATGCTACTTCAACTTCACAAAAAGAAAGTCCTTAAGAAGTATTGTTGTTGCCAGAATAAAATAAAAAAGTTAGTTTGAATGACAGAATACGCAATTATTGGTTAGAGAACGTTGTGGACCGAAAGAGGATAAAGTACCTAGAACTAAGACAGGAATGAGGCTATGGATTAGACAAAGGTAGAAATATTAGTGAAATAAATTTATCAAGGTAAAATGGGCGAAAGGAGTCCCAGGCGAGCATCGATATCAACCCTTGTATGTCCCCACTGCTGGTGCACGGGTCTCTTCCTGCATCACAGGTAGCATCACGGGGTCCAAGTCCGGGTTGGTGGATGATTGTAAGACAGTGGCGGGCCTAACTGTCAGAAGTTATCAAGCTGCCCATAAGGCCTCTGACATGCCTTAACGACTGCCATTACATGACAGCCGGCACCAACGGCTGAACGTGCCTTGCGAAGCACGGAAGCGCTCGTAAAAATGCTACTAGCGGTGGTCACGGGACGGTCACCCATCCTGCACCTGACCACACCTGTTGTTGCTTAACTCAAGTGATTGGTTCCAATCACTTGGTTCCGCTAGGCCAGGCGGACATACTTCGGTCAAATTCCGACAGTATTAGCGACGGGTAAGACAAAAGGCACCCTAAATCAGCGTGCGTTTATGTAATCATGTTAAGGGGCCTCTAGACGGGCTACAATTTTTGTGAAATATTTGGCTATAAATACAAAAAACATTTTATGGCTGGAAAATGTATATCCCGGCCATTCACGGCAACATTTCTATAACAATATATGGCTAAATATTTTGTATTTACACGGGCTACATACATAAACACACAGAACATAACTGTGCATAAACACGAACGAACCAAAATAAAGAGAAACAAAGCAAACACGAACATAGCTCTAGTCGAACAAATTGTAGCAAACTTTACTTCACGTAGCATGAAAAAGGGACGCACTTAGGCCGTAAAGCGAGACAGGCTGAGAAAATATTGCAGTATTTTTGATTGCAAAGCGATCGTTCCGGCCATATGACTGGGATACTAAAAATTCATCTTATACACAAAAAATATGTCACAATATATCCCGGCCATACTAAAAATATTGCCAAATATTTCAAGTCTAGCCGTAAATGATGGCTGATGCTACCGGCAACACATTTGTAGCTACACATTTTCGTGAAAATATGGCCCGTCTAGAGGCCCCATTATGAAACGAAATCTATCAGGATCGCGTTAAGTGGCAAACACAAGTTTCTGCCTCTGCCGGGATACAGTTTATGAGTGAGTGAGTGAGTGAGTGTGTGTGATGTTGTCAAAAGAATAGACAAAAACAAAACGAGGCTCGATAAACAGCCACCGTAAAAAACTTTACTCCTGTCCGACTCAACAAAATATTTGTATATTTATTTACGTGTTGTCGCATACATAAATGATTGTGGGTTTTGTTCGTCAGTTTGTCACGTTCAGTAATGGCGTAATGAAAGACCCTTTGTTGGTTTCACGCGTTGGTCACCGCTCAATCGGGGTCGTTTGTATTAAAACGAGAAATTTGACAGGCTTTGTGCGTTGGGGCCTCACTCTTAATAAGGTTACTGTATATTTTATCTTTAGGAAAAAAAAATAGAATAAAATTTTAAGGAATATTGAAACGGATGTTCGGTGTAAATATTAATATTGATAAAGCGTAGCAGAGAATTCTCACCTCTGAGTACCACCGATCACCGTCGCTTCATTAACTTCATAAGTCGTTGCATGCACGCACGCTGGTTCCGGGTACTTCTTACTTTCCCCGTTGCACATTCCCACCAAATAGGGAAAAAAGGGGGATATAAGAAGTACCGCCTCAGGCGGACTTAGTTCCGTATGTCCGCCTGAGGCGTCCCTTACCGGCCTTTCCACTCACATTCGCAAATATTTGTTTTCTGATTTTATAATAATGTACATATTTTAATTATGAGTAAAGAATGTCTAAGTCTGTGATTGTCATTATTAGTTACTATTTTAATTTCAATCTGTAATTTTCAATTTCAAATTAAAATGCCTTGTGTGAAAATTAATCAAGCTGTAATTTATAGTTTTTTTATACCATTAAAACTTAATCTGTGATTGTGTATCGTTTAATTTTTTAAGAGATAATCATTACTCATCGCGAGTATTTATTTTAACACCTAGCCACTTTTAGACTCAATTGTACAAATCAAAATCAGAAACCCTTTATTATGAAACCGAGAGAGTATTAATATTTTCCCATCACGTCGCGAACGCTCGCTATCAAAATGAAATTACGAACTGCCATCAAAATGACGCAACGAGAATAACCCCATCACCGAAATTCGTAGGAGCTTACAAAACAACCACGCGATATTGACCAACAGTTATTCAACTGAAACCCGCGCCAAAGCTCAACGTTTTCCAGACATATTAATTTACCACGCAAACATGTCTCGAACAAACAAACCCTTGGCTCCAATTAAAAAACAACCGTCAAAAATGATATGTTATTTCAAACCGTTCTTTCTGTCTTTGCTCTTTTACGGTTTCAACTACAATTATTTCACGACAAGCAGATTTCTGAAAACGTTGTCTGTAGCCTATTGCGTTTTTGTTTCGGCAATTTTTTGTTTTGGTTCTTTTATGTGTTGCAAAAACTTGCAGACTACATATGGGGTTTTAATTGAATATGTTTCTTTCGTCATTATTGCTTTTAGTTGCAGGATACCAACTGGTATGTTTTTTTCCAAGCTCCAAGCCATTGACGGGATTTTGAGGATACCGATGAGATGGAACTTATACTTTAATCGGTTTCTGATGATCAGTCTATTTTTAATTATAGTATCAAGAATATTATATGCAGTGGCTTTTTGTTTTCACAACAATTGCGTGGGCTCAATTATTTATCACACAATATATTTTGTAACGTTAATTGCTTTGGATCTATATAGATTTTGGAGATGTGCAATGTTTGGTCTGATACACTTTAGGATAAGAAAGTTTAGGCAACGTTTCGTTGAAGAAAGCAGAAGTGGTCTTTATATGTTTGTCAGTCAAAATAAAACTCAATTATGCAACAAATTGAAAGTGTTTTTGCAGCTCTACGTACAAATCCACGAAGTCGTTGGATATGCAAATGTTGAGCTACACGCCTCTGTATGTAAGAAATAACTTATTACGTACTGAATTCTTGTAGATCCTATTAATTCACTTCATTTGTTTTATTCCAGTTATTCATCAGCGTATGCAACAGTCTTCCGAAGTTGGTCTACAATATTTTTAGCATGATTCTGGCTATTGAAAGCAGGGTAAGCTTGTACAAAATTAATACATAAATTTCATAGGATTCATAAATTTCACATAGCATGAGATGTGAAAATAAACTTAGCCCATTCCAGACTTTGAGTCGTAATGGAAAGGATTTTTTTCCCTTAAGATCGCATTTGAGTGCCGTACACAAGCTGAGATCGCGCATGACTGCTGAGGTATTTAAACACTTCTGCCGAAGTATTAATTTATTATCTGTTCCTCAGGAGCAGTTGAACTCGATCGGATTTACCGTAGTGCATCTTTTCCTGATTAGTATATTTCTCTTTGGACCCTTTTTGGCCGTTGAATTCTGGTCCGTGGAAGTGGAATGCATACAAAAGTTTCTGGTCAAACAAATGATTTACGAGACCGGTAAGTGAATGAAAAAAACCAAACTTATGTAAAGGGCCGTATTTGGCCCAAATAGCAAGCTCTCTTAACTTTGAGGCCGTTCTAATTTTTTTTTAGCGAAACGAAACAGTAACACAAATAATACACTTAATATTTGTATAGGCACAACATCTCCAAAAGAGCTAGCTTGGGTATTCAAAGGCAAAAGAATTAAGAAAGAAGTATGAATGCAAATAAAAATGTGTAGCTTTACTTTGAATTACATGATACGCAATAGTCTGATTAGAGGACATGGTAGTCTGAAAGAGGATGTGGTAACTAGAATTGAGAAAGAAATGTTGCTTTGGTTTGGATATGTAGAGAGGATGAAGGAAGAAAAATTAAACAAACAAATATACCTATGAATGTCTAAATACTAAAAGGGCACAAGTCACATTTTAACCCAATTTTTTTTTATGCTTTAATCACTAGTCAACACATATCTTCACCGTTTTCTGTCAAAACAACACTTGTCCGCCCTTTACACGAACAGTAAGCGACTTGTCTATTCTTACTAAATACTAAAAGGGCACTTGTCCAGGGACATGTGCTCTTTTAAAAATTAATTTTTGAACGCGGCCTAGAAAACGTCAAAAAATAAACGTCACCTTACTTCATTTTGTGGCGGTTTTCTTTTTGAATCTTTTGGTTTTTGATATATTTCTTTGATTTGTGTTATAATTTTCAAGAGTTGTTCCCGAAATATTATTATATATTATTAAAATTAAATATCAAAAATTTCTCAGTTTGGGGAACTGAAAGAAAAATAATTAGGATATTTTTGGGGCTTAATCTCGTAGTAATTAATTGCTCTTTTACCTCGACGTTACAGCCATCGTGGTCAAGAGAAGACTGATGGCTGGCACCCGTTCGCATCTTCGGCTGATGAGGTTTCAGACTACCCTCAATCAGCCATCGCAAAGCACTATTAGGGTTGCGACACACTACACTGACAATATTGGACGATAAGCTATGCGACTTTTTTCCACTCGAACACATCTTGATGACCGGATCCCACGTTTGCGACAGTTTAAAACCACATTCCCGATTAAAAATGTTGTGTTTCTTAATTTCAACCGCTTCACGCACAATTCAGCTCTAATAATGGCGATCGTTGGAAAAAAACGATGGTTTGTGTAATTCTATCCAGTGGTTTGATCTTGATTCAAGCAGATGTTCCGCTATCGCTGACTTTTCCACCTGGCGGTTTTTGACAGCTGCGAAATGTTCCTTGACACTTTCAGCAATGGTCCGCTTAGTTTATCTGATATAAGAACTACCGTAACTGCAAACGACTGTGTACACGCCTGGTGTTTGATAGGGTATGGTGTCCTTGACCGTGCTGCTAGCAGCGCAGTTAGGAACATCTGCTTGAATCAGGATCAAACCACTGGATAGAATTACACAAACCATCGGTACTTTCCAACGATCGCCATTATTATAGCCGAATTGTGCGTGAATCGGTTGAATTTAAAAACCTATTTAGACTACCTACTTTGCAGTTAGGTTTTACATCGGAATGATATCACTGTACCCACAATGATTATACTATTTTTAATTTTAATTCACTAACCCGTGCTTATGTTATGTTCCGTGGTTATGTTCTGTTATATTATTTGAATTCAACATTTTATGGACCAGTGACCACTTGAAATTTGTGTTTCGTTTCAGATGATGACACAAAGAAAAGCATAAAACTCTTCCTAAAGTTCATCGAGCTACACGATTTCCGATACAAAATTTGGCGCATCATACCAATGAGCATCGTATTTCCGTTCGAACTCTTCAACATTTGCATCAATTACGTCATTGTGGTAATAAACTACACGCATTTGTATGACTAATAAATTCGAAAAAAAGCTTAACTACTAATATTGTTTTCATCGGAATTCAATAATTTATTTCCACGTAAAGAATTTATATTCCGTTTGCTGAATGTCAATGTGTAATGTTAACCACTGCCTGCGAATTTCGAACACATATCACACATATAGGTAATATACGTACAAATTAAGTGTGTAGGATTGTAACGTCGGTGTCTGAACTAGTATAAAATACTGTATGACAGACACTATTGCCTTCCATCCGCTAGAAGTCTGAACTGTTTCCTTAATTTTGGCGAACAGTGAAGATGTGGCTAGTTGACGGAACGAAATATAGCAAACGTCAGCTGTAACTGGCCTGGAAAACTAAGTACCACACGTTTTAAATTGCAATAACTTTTTAAGTACACAAGATATATTTTCTAAATAAATAAGGCTCGATTTGTGTATCAGATTTGTGATTCAAATTTGTGTATTAAAACTCCAAATTATGTAACCTTCCTTTTTTGAAATGACAGAAAAAAGTATTTTTGGGGTAGCTTAGGACTTTAGGATAAAACAAAATTAAAACTGTAGTACTTAGTTTTGTAGTTCAGTGTTTTATAAGTTAACAGTCGCTTATAGCTTTTTGTCAATCTAGCTTCTATCCCTCTTGAAAGTTCAAGCAAGCTAGAAGTAACAGCAGCCTTAAGAAGCTTCAATGTTTAAAATTAAAAAAAAAACTAGTAGGGTTTCAAATATTTTTAACAATTTTATTACACAAACAAAATGTTTACTTAACGAACTGTTATAAGGTTTGTGATTGAGCCCTTTTTAAAAATGAATACTTTTACACTGAAAGTAATATATTTCGTTAAAATCAGAGAAACACAGAAATAGAAAATGGTAATTGGAAGTGGACTGGCTCTCGACTGACTCTCGTCATGGAGCTTCTAGTACTGGAAGTGCTGACTAGGCAAATCGTCAGCATCATCCCTTACATATTATAGGTATAACAACCCCCGGCATAAGAGGAAACTTACGGGTTGATCAGTAAGTTTTCGGGAATTTAATCAATTCTGAGTCGCGCTGGAAGGTTTACTTTATCAGATGACTGTGTCTCCTGGTTTTTGTTATCAGAGGTTCTACGGAACAAGCTTCGGAGACACGCATATTTCTTACAAAAATAATAAGAAATAAAACTAACACACAATATAATCGACAAAATACTGAAAATAGGAAAAGTAACATGATTTGAGTTAAGGATTGAGTCTGTTTTTACAGCTTTTAAATCATTAATGGTTTGTTCTGATAGTATTTTTATGTTAGAAATTTTCATATGGGACATGTTTAAATTTAACTTATGGATTTCATTACTATGACAGCATTGGTCATTGATTATATTAAATTTAGGGCTTATATTTCTTATTGTTATCTTAGGGTTTGATGTACTTATTAATATCTTACTTCTACAGTATGCTATACATACAGGTTCAATGTTAAGTACACCTGTACCGGATATAGTAAGCTCAGTTACATTATTATTACAATCTATAGAAATTTAAAAACCTATTTAGAGGCTAAAAATTTCACCCATGCTGGGATTCGAACCCGCAACCTCTGGCTATCCGTACCAGCGCTCTACCAATTGAGCCAATGGGCGACTCACGGCATCAGTGAAATTTCGAACCTCTTTACAATATTCTCTGTATTACGTACAGGCAGCGACATCTGACTTAAGCAAATTGCATCACTTACAGCCCCGAATACCTACTTTGCAGTTAGGTTAAACATCGGAACGATATCACTGTACCCACATGATTACACTATTTTTATTTTTAATGCACTAACCCGTGCTAAGGAACAAATTTAAAAACCTATTTAGAGGCTAAAAATTTCACCCATGCTGGGATTCGAACCCGCAACCTCTGGCTATCCGTACCAGCATGGGTGAAATTTTTAGCCTCTAAATAGGTTTTTAAATTTGTTCCTTAGCACGGGTTAGTGCATTAAAAATAAAAATAGTGTAATCATGTGGGTACAGTGATATCGTTCCGATGTTTAACCTAACTGCAAAGTAGGTATTCGGGGCTGTAAGTGATGCAAT
The DNA here is from genome assembly GCA_934045075.1 of Yponomeuta sedellus. Lineage (NCBI taxonomy): Eukaryota > Metazoa > Arthropoda > Insecta > Lepidoptera > Yponomeutidae > Yponomeuta > Yponomeuta sedellus. The sequence continues at coordinate 4,006,464 of OW203739.1, forward strand.
TTGCTTAAGTCAGATGTCGCTGCCTGTACGTAATACAGAGAATATTGTAAAGAGGTTCGAAATTTCACTGATGCCGTGAGTCGCCCATTGGCTCAATTGGTAGAGCGCTGGTACGGATAGCCAGAGGTTGCGGGTTCGAATCCCAGCATGGGTGAAATTTTTAGCCTCTAAATAGGTTTTTAAATTTGTTCCTTAGCACGGGTTAGTGCATTAAAAATAAAAATAGTGTAATCTATAGAAAGTTTGGTTGTTTCAGACTGCACAAATATCCAATATTGTTGTTGTTTAAATGGTGCCAGATATCAATAAAACCATATATGAATTTATAATTACATTGTTGAGGTAAAGATACAATTGCTTTGGTCATCATTTCAGTTTCACATGACGGATTACCAATTACACTGTATGTTTCTATTCTATTACACATGAATGTACTCGTATCTTTAGGAATAAGTTTGCATGATTGAAGGTTATCTAGGGTAGCGTATAGTGACTTATCTTTTGTTAGGGCAACATATGATGCTGTAGGTATGATCATTGCATATGTGTCCGGCCTGCTAACATTATGGGGTGTAGGTATAGGGATATTCTTAAACAAATCATAATTATCAATAGTAACTAAAGGTATCTTAACTACAAATATTAACTTATTATCTAGGACATAGCATATTAGCTCTGACAAATTCATCAATATTTGTATATTACTTAGATGTAAATCAACAGAGAAGTCTCTCTGCTTAGGTATGAGATTGAAATCTTGTGAAATGTCATTGAACAATTGTTTAGGGGTTACAACTGAAGGATGTAAAGTATTAGATTTTGCAAATAACACAGAATTAACAATATCTTCAATTTTAAATGATAGTGTCAGCAAATTTGCTTGCAGGATATTTAAAGTGTTGTCGACCTGTCTCTTTATACTAAGTTCATTTACAATCTCGGCCATTTTATTTATCAAAAGTGTCAGATTCTCAACATTATCCAGAAGTCTGGCTTCATTTCTATTGAGTTCGTATAAAGAGTGGTTGAGGTTAGATAGCAGTTTGTGATATGGTTTGTGATATGGATTGCAGATTGTGATATGATGATACTCCTCACCATAGATTCTGAAAGTTTCTTATTGTTATCATATAGATTTTGAATAGCATCATTATACATTGTCGCATCATCTTCGTTTAGAGTGCCAAAAATGTGCTTGAACACAGTACCTATGCCTGAGAACCAAGCTGACCTTTTGGATGGGTTGTCTGATATAATATGAGAAACAGAGTTGTAATCTCTTAGAAGGTCAGTGTACAAAGAGTCTAACGGTTACATTGTATTATGACAGTGACTTTTAACGTTCTCATTTTGTTGACATATGTGTCGGACTGTACTCATTGTATTGTGGATATTTTCCAGATGATGATTCATGAAAGAAAGGTCTATTGGAATGACTATTATGGAAATAGTCTTCTACGAGTTGTAGGCTGCCGATCAGATCGAAGAGTATACCAGGACTCTTAATGATTTGTTCAATGGTAGGATTAGCGGTCACCTTTAAAACGTGACTGAAGTGGATCACAATTAATCTGAAAATCATATTTAACTAAGTCTATACTACTAAATTATCGTATTCTACATTATGGGCTGGTTTAACTTAGTCGTAGTGGTGTTTTACGTGACGTCTATTTATTAAAAGGGATAACGTGTTGTTTCCGTGAATCTTAATAACTTTGTAGGGTCCTTTCCAGATAGGGGAAAGGGCTTTTCGAAGTCTTAAATGCTTCTTTAGGTACATGTAGTCACCTACTTTGTATATAGTGGATCTTGTTTGCCTATCATAATAAGCCTTGGACCTTTCCTTGGAAATCCTGATGTTTTCCAACGCCTTTTCTCGGGATAGTTTAAGACGATGACTCAACATTTTTACATATTCAGGATAAGTTACGTCAGAGCGTAAATCAAAGACGGAACCTGGGATGTATGGCTTATGGCCAAAAAGAAGTTCATAGGGTGTGAATTGGGTCGTGGAGTGAACATTGCTGTTGTACGCCAACATTGCCGTATACACATATTTATGCCAGTCTGTTTGGTTTTCATTAACATATGATTTTAAGTACTCTTTGAGTGTGGAATGGCTCCTCTCTAGGGCGCCTTGTGTCTGTGGATGGTAAGGAGAAGACCAGATTTGTTTGATTTTGAGTAGTTCACAAGTACGTTTAAATAGTTCGGCTGTGAAATTAGTGCCCTGGTCGGTGAGGATGTTCTTGGGAATGCCGAAAAGGGATATAAAGTGGACGAGGCATTCGCATGTTTCTTCTGCAGTTGCATTTGATATGGGATAGGCAATAGAAAATTTGGTCAAATAATCCTGGAGTGTGAGAATGAATTTTAATTTAGTGAGCCCTGCTTCGGGTAGAGGACCTACAATATTGAGACTAGGACGATCAAATGGACGATTTGATGTCGTTGTAATTTTGATTGGGGATTTGTTTGTTTTGAATAGAATAGAATAGAATAGAAATCGTTTTATTCACAAATTAATTTAACACAGTACAATGATACTTAAGGCTAAGAAACTACACGCGATCATAAATTTTGCACAAAATAAAAGAACAATGTATGTAAAGCAATAACAAAACCAGTCATATAAATACCGTGCCAATGTACTGCGTTTGTGAAAAGGACCCAGCTCAGCATGTGTTACAGAAATGCAACTTTCTGTAACGCTGGTATTCTGCTGGTACCTAACGAATAACAAGCATTAACAAATACCTATAATCTAAGTTATCATAAACCTACAAATAAGTAAATAATAAAATTATTTTAAAATACAATAAAAAACGAATAAATGTAAACAAATATTTTCACAAAATAATTATATAACCCAATACGATACATGAAAGATGAATAATTAAAATTAAAAAAATATATATTTTTATTATATTATATTATACATAACAATACATTAATATTTACAAAGATACATAGATATACACCTATAATAAAATAAATAAAGCCATGAAATGCCCAAATATGCGTTCACCGTGTGACTGTCACGTTCATACACTAACACAAAACGGAGAAGCAAGTAGGATCCAAGGCCCTCATTATTAAAGCGATAAGCCAAACAGCGTAGAACAGTAAATAAGCTACAGTACAGAACAGCTCATAAAACTGAGCAGCAAGTAAGTTAGAAAGATAAGATAAGAATATTATTTATTGTACACGCCAGAAAATAATTACAGAGACAACAGTTACAAAAGAAGAGGTACATTTGGCGGCCTTATTGCTGATAGAAATTTCTTCCAGGCAACCTTAAATCGGAATGATTGATGAAAGATATCATACTTAAAAGTAAAGTTGTAATTTTAATTATTTTGCCATAAGCAACTGATCCTCCAGCAACACCAACTTATACCTTTCCTTAAACGCAGATAGTGATTTCAGCATGCAAATTGGGGGTGGAATATTATTCCAACATTTTGTTGCCTGATATTGGAAGCTTCCCCTGAAAGCAGCAGTAGCATGTCTTGGTTCAGACAAAACAGCACAACATGCCCGACGAGTGGGTCTTTGGCGCCAAGATAGTTTCTCGTAAAGATATTCTGGTTTACCTGAGTGGACGATTCCGAACAGTAAACTTGCCATTTGCAACTTTAATCTATTCTTTATTTTTAATAATTTCGCATTGTTAAGAAATGGAGTGATGTGTATTTTTTTGCGAAGTGCTTTGTTTGACTGGTATGATTTACAGTTCTTAACATAAAGCTCGATATCAGAGCGCATGTTTTTCCAGTAATAGCGTTCCTTGATTCGGTTAAACATCCTACTCGAGCCTAAATGTCCTGCAATGGGGATGTCGTGATTTTCTCTTAAGATTTTTGCAATTTTTGTGGGGACTGGGTAAATTACACTGTTTCGATGGATATTGACGTTAAGTTGGGTATTGTGGAATAGATACACAAGCATGTTATAGATTTTCACAAAAGAGTGTTGGTCAAATGGGTTTCTGAAATCTGAAATTGATATTTCGGATGCTTCTTCTGTCAAATCGTCTTTAACGGCTTTAAGACATTTGAATATATCTGGATATAAGCAAGAATCAAAGTAGTACACTTTCGTGAGTAAAAAGTAGTAGTTTATGCCCTTAATTTCCACTTTAATGAAAGAATGTAACTCTCTTTCTCTGTTTAGGAATTATTCGGAGTTATCCATTTCAGATATGACTTCTTGAACATATTGATTGGACTCGTCGAGGTCAATTGATGTGGGGATTAGAATCACCTTAGAAGTAGTTTTTAGAAGGCTTTCATTGAATTCTCTGACAAGAGTGTCATAGTTTCCGTCTTTGCTCGAAAAGGATTTTAGAAATTTGGTGTATTCATCACCAGAACTAGCAGAATTTGGGGATGGAACTTGAGATGTTTCGGGGTTGATTGGAAAGGGTAGACTAAGAGGGCTGAAATCTACGTTTCCGCTATATGGGCTTAAGTTTGTTCCGCCGATGTCGAACAAATCTTCTAATTGGATTAATTCAAGCTCTGGGTCTGGAATTGCTTCATTTGTTGAAGTGGAAGGTTGAGGCTCGTCAGATGTTGGATTTTCAGACAGTAACCGATCTTAAACAACGGGATTTACTGGGTATCTGGAGAGGGCGTCATCATTGCTGTTTATTTTACCCTTTTTGTATTCGATATCATACTCGAATTCTTCTAGTTTGAGCCGCCATCTGACTAATTTGGAACTGGGATCTTTACAGTTACATAACCACTTGGGTGGACGGTGATCAGTGACAATCTTGAATTTGCGGCCGTAAAGGTAAGGCCGGAAGATTTTGGTACCGAAAAGGATGGCTAAGCATTCTTTTTCTGTTACGCTATAATTGCACTCGGCTTTATTTAATGTCCGAGATGCGTAGGCAATTGGTAAATCATTACCTACAGGGCCTTGGGATAAAATAGCTGATATGGCAAAATTCGACGCGTCACATGTTAGGACGAAGGGTTTAGAAAAGTCCGGGTATATAAGGATAGGCGCTGAGACGATTTTTTGTTTTAACTGTTCAAATGCAAGCTGTTGTTCGTTTTCCCAGTTAAAAAGGATGCCCTTTTTTAATAAAGACGTTAGAGGTTTTGCTACTTTTGAAAAATCCAGCATGAAACGTCGGTAGTATGTAATAAGGCCTAAAAAGGATTTGATGTCTTTTGGGCATTTGGGTACTGGAAATTCCTGTATGGCCTTAATTTTCTCTGGATCTGGTTTCACGCCGTTTTCGGTGATTATTGTGACCTAAGTAGCCAACTTCATGTCTTAAGAATTCGCATTTCTCTGGTTGTAATTTCAAATTGAATTGACGCAATCTTTGGAAAATGTTCGATAAACTTTGGATATGAGACTCTAGGTCGAAGGAATAAATGACAATGTCATCTAAATAGACGAAGCATTCAATCCCTTGGAGACCGGAATGGGCTATATTCATTAGCCTCTGAAAGGTGGAAGGGGCATTTTTAAGCCCGAAAGGCATGCGTTTGAATTCAAAGTGTCCTTGAGGAACTGAGAATGCTGTTTTTGGAGCATTATCTTTAGCCATCTCTAACTGATGGAAGCCGGAAGCAAGATCTAGAGTGCTGAAGTATATGCTCTTGCCTTACTGGTCGAGGATTTCGGATATGTTTGGAATTGGATAAGAATCACCAATGGTGATGTCATTAAGTTTTCTATAATCGATGACAATAAGCCATTTGCGTTGACCAGAGGCATCTAGCTTTTTAGGGACAATCCATATAGGAGAAGACCATGGGGATGAAGAAGGTTTAATGATACCTTGATGGAGCATTTTATCAACCTGAGCTTGCACCTCTTGCTTGTGTATTTCCGGGAATCTATAGGACTTAGTATTTATAGGGACAGATGATGATGTCTTTATTTCATGTTGAATAGCATCGGTTGTTGTTAAGTTATCATTTGGAAGGTGAAAGATATCTGAGTAATCAGAACAGAGTTGGTTTAAACATCTTTTCTCTTCAGAATTTAGATGGGATACTCGAAGTTGATCGAGGACTTCATGAGTTCCTGTTGATGGCTGATTGTTGACTATTAGAATAGCAATTGACCTTATTGGATTTGTCGTCACTTGAATCTTCAAGAGGAGTCAATTCGAGTTTCAGATTTGAAGGAATTTTTATCGGAGACTCAGAGGTATTTACAACAGTTAAATTTATTCTGCCATTATCTTTTACTTTTACGATGCAGTTTGCAATGAGGATAGAGTCGATTGGATGTTGATCTAGCACCAGACCTTCTTTTATTGCAGGATTTAGAACGGAACATTCGATTACTGACTTGGTCCGTGGATGAATAGTATAGGTTGGTTCATGGAATCTGAGTGGAAATAGAATTCCGTTGATCGTTAATGTGTTAATAGAATAGTCGATTTTACCTTCACTTTCTTAGAAAAGGTCATTGCCTACAATACCATCATAAGGTATTGTGATGTCAGGTGCGACATAGAATTGATGAGAAATTGATTCGAATTTGATAGTGATTCGTCCTTGGGATACTAACGGAATTTCACTTTGTCCTATTTCTGCAAAGCTTATTTTGTCATTCATAATCTCAGGCATTTCCTCGACAGAGTTTTCTTTAATAAGGCTTATGGACGCTCCACTATCGATGAGGAATGACAGAGGTTTTGATGAAACAGAGGTAACTACTTCAATATAGGATAAGTAGTTTTTCGATGGTTTGGTGTTGATTTGGATAACTTTATTAATTGACTTTTCTTTTTTAGAAGCTGTTTTTTTTTCTTTTTGTGCCGCTGGTGGGCTTTTGGATACAGAGGATTCTGCGAATGTTGTTGGTACAACGGATACAGAGGTCGCTACTTCTTTAGCGGATACAGAGATTGTTGGTTTTCCAACGGATACAGAGGTCGTTTTAGGGGCAACGACTTTTAGTGATGAATTTCCCGTGCGACGCTTAGCGGGAAAATCTTTTCGTTTAAATTATCTACTTCGTCAACGCCTTCGTCATCAGCCGAAGTGATATCCACATTGTGAATCTGGAAATTGTTACGGTTTTGGTTCGGAGAATTACCGAAGCGTTGGTTATTGTACTCACATTTTCGGCATTGTTAATAGTGTGCCCTTGGAATTTGCAATATTGACAGAACACTGGGTGTGATGGGGTATTGTTCGGTCTTTGATGTGTGACATTTACCCCTGGGCGGAATACCGGCTCGCGATTTTGAGGAGTTGAACGTTGGGAACGATTTTGCTAAGAATCCGATGGTTGGGGACGATTTTGGTGATAGCCCGATTGCTGTGGGCGATTAGGTGTGTAGGTGTTGGCACTGCTAAACGAAGGATTTTTCCTTGACATAGCTTGAGATATTTTTTTCTCGGATGTTGCAAGATTTACGGCCTCGTTTAGGGTATCGGGGTCGTGACATCTAACTACAGTGGCTAATTTAGGATTTAGTCCCGTCATGAATGTGTATAAAGCGAGGTCTTCCATCGCTGCAACACGGCCTGCCAACTCTCCCTTTCTTTTTGTAGGGATAGATATGTTATCATGTTGAGAAAGTGACGAAAGGTTCATCGCATTTTTGCAATTATTTATAAACGCATTTAATTTCTCACGATTGCCATCGAATTTGCTTATGAACTTAGTAAGAATGTGCAAGTCAATTTCTGAGGTCATAGTAGAGCTCGTACCTGCGTCGTCTTTACCCATTATGAGTGGGTGTAAGCGCACAATGCGTAGTCAAAACAATAAGATAAGAGTTTGTAACTTTGTATGCGGTATTACCGATTAATAAGCAACACGGTAGGAATAATGTTCTAATTAAAACTAACACTTGCACTGGGATTCGTTTTTGGATCTAGTAGAAACACTGGATTCGAAGCGTAGTAATAAAAGTCAACGCACATTCGAAGACACAGACGAGTTTGCATGTTGAGAATGTCCGTCTGCTGCTCCTAGAGTGTGCTGGAACTTTGATGGATCAGTGGATGACCGAAGTCGGTGCTGGGTCAGGGGGCTCACGCGCTGCTGCTGTCGCAACCCACTGCTGTTCCGCTTACAGCACAATGGACTCGGCGACGTGTGCTGAATTGTTAGGCAGTGATTTACTGCGTTGTAGTAGGCTCGTAGGAATTAGTAGTTTCACTTTTCACTTAAGATTTTGTTTCACTTTTAAACACTGGAACTGGAAACGGATACAGAGACGTCCTGGGACCTTTCGGGATCCCTTTACGCTGCCACCAAAAATGTTATAGGGTTTGTGATTGAGCCCTTTTTAAAAAAAGAATACTTTTTCACTGAAAGTAATATATTTCGTCAAAATCAGAGAAACATGGAAATAGAAAATTGAAATAGAAAATAGTAATTGAAATATGTGTGTCTCTCTTGACCGACGGAGTGGACTGGCTCTCGACTGACTCTCGTCACGGAGCTTCGTACTGGAAGTGCTGACTAGGCAAATCGTCAGCATCAACCCTTACATATTATAGGTATAACATAACGTTAATAACAATAATAATATTGGCTTTTTGCATCTACTTAATGAGATGATTTATACAGCGTCCAGTGGCATCTTCACTCACACTAGAGGGTGAAGGGATCACTCCGACGCTGTAGTGCCTGGGGCATGGTTTTATAGATGGTGTAGGCTTGCCCAGCACCTATACCATCCTGATAGCTTAGTCGGCTCTGCCCACAATAGAGACTAGTCAATACGTGCGGAGCCAACCAAGTGCGGGTTTCCTCACGATGTTTTCCTTCACAGTTATCGTGTGGTATTGCAACTACAAATTTGCAAACGAATGTTATAACTGAAAGTATCAGAGATAATGTGTAAAATAATCCCTAATTAATTCTAAAACAATAGTCCGTTGTTTCAATATAAATGCACCGCACTAATTTTGCAGCGTGCATAACAATTAATCAGACTTTTCACGTATTGTCTGGGAGTCAAGCGGGCTTCCCGGCTAGAGTTTCTACCCAGTTGAAATGTTAAATGTCTAGTTTTAGTTAGTGTTTGTTCACAAACTGGAGAAACGGTCGGTTTGTAGTTTGGCTTAAGAATAATGAGTTACAGTATTAAATACAGTCTATACATACCTACACAATTTAGCAAAAAGTGTATAAGGCAGATTTCTAGATTATACTATTTTTAATGCACTAACCCGTAATAAGGACAAATTTAAGAACCTATTTAGAGGCTAAAAATTTCACCCATGCCGGGATTCGAACCCGCAACCTCTGGCTATCCGTGCCAGCGCTCTACCAATTGAGCCAATGGGTGACTCACCGGCATTAGTGAAATTTCGATGTTGCGGGTTCGAATCCCGGCATGGGTGAAATTTTCAGCCTCTAAATAGGTTTTTAGATTTCTAGATGTTAAGTGTCTTAATTTAATTCAATTCAATTCATTTATGTCAGACAATTAGGAATCCATAATTGCATTTTAAATTGTAATATTTGTATCAGTAATAGTCTTACAGCTGTGTTAATATAAGACAATGCAAAAAGTATTCTAATAATTTTACTCCTAAGTGGAATTGACAACATTTCAAAATTGTATGGAGCTCTAATTCGAAAACCATTTCGAGATTTGGCTTTGTAAAGCACGTAAAAATTTATTTCAGTTTTTTCTGTGGTTTCATTTCCGAGAAAATGGTAAAAACACAAAAATACGCTGATGACGTCACACCATGGCTCCCAGTGAACATGCCTGTGCCACGATAAAAAAAAGTAAATTTCAAGATCTAACCTAAAAAATCAGTGTTGCCAATTTAAATGACGACTTTTGCGAGAGCCTTAGCGACAAGAAAAAAGTTTTGAGGACAAAAATAATTTAGCGACTTAGCTGACGACCAGTGTTATTATCGTCAAAATCTGGACCTTCAAATTGCCGTATTTACAAAAAAAAAAATCGCTGATCTGCCGTATTATCTTTTAATTGAATAATTAGTGATTGAAACACAAAAATAATAAGTATATTTTCAACTTTCTATCATTTCTTCATCCTATATGTTTCTAATACACTGCTTGTGCAATGAATATTTTTCTTTGCTTTTCATTTTGATAAGCATAATTATCTCCTGACACCTGAAATTTTGTGCAACCGCCTTGATTTCGAATAGCTTGTTTAGCTAAGAGTAGGACATATAAAAGAGATTGCATGAGACATCTAGTTCAATTTATGTCTGCAGGAAAATTTTCTTTGGGATATCCCGAAAATCGGACACATTTATTACGTTTCGTTTGTAGTGTTTTTTGTTTTAAACTCACGAGCATGTTGGACTTGAATTGCCGTATTATATGATACGGCAGTCGAAATCCTGCCGTATACCGTACAGGATTTACAAAAAACATCCATGAATTACAGTATATTACGGCAATTGCCGTATCAATAATAACACTGCCGACGACGTTTTAACCTGAAGATTTCGTTAAGTACAAGATAAAAAAATATGCCCAACACTATTTTTTACTTACTCAAACGTCTACTTCAACTGAGCCATATGAGAATGAGGACGAAGAAGTGTTTAATTTATGTAGTGATGGCGAAGAATAATTTTTAATTATTAATTATCGTATTTCTTAAGTAGTACATTGTTATTCACGTGCCCCCCCCCTTTATTTTTGGTTGCTGCTGGTCTCCGGGGCCTATTTCATAAAACTGAAATCATGGTTTTCATCATCACGGTTGCACCTCTTATTTTCACTGCATCGTCATGAGATGCATGAACTCCAAAAGCATTGAAAGATCTACCTTGGGTAGATTTCGGCTGTCAGCGCGTACGAATCCGTCTAAATCTGAAGTGTCCATTGTATACCTACCAATGACTTTCTTGTTCTTTTATAGGATATAATTTGAGTAGAGAGAAATAAATTTAACACTACACAAAGTTTGTTTACGTTAGGTACCTACGCAAGGCAAACCACACAACATAATATCAGGGTTACCATACTTTATACTTACCATACCATTATAAATAACCTTGAAAAAGTAGCTACAAAAGTAACAAACTGGCAGCAAAAACACTCCGAACGCAGATAAAGGCTTTGCCAACAGAAAGTAAATTTGACAAAAAAGGAACAACTACATATAAGGGATGATGAATTGAACTAAGCTGATTTAATTGTATAAAAGAAAAACATATTTACATATGTTAAAAAAATTCAGAAACTGTTTTTTAACATGGCCCTGGCAATACTAAAATGACATTTGTAACTATATTTTTTTTTTAGGATATTAGGCAAAAGGTCACATATTGTGAGCCTCGTTGTTTCGTCACTTCCGGTAAAAATATTTTAAACTTTAAAATGTAAAAAATATAAGAAAACGTGCGTATTTCAGAAAATAAAAAAATATGGTTCGTTTTATTTTGTATCTAGTTTCCTTTAGGACAATAAAATCCGTATGCTAAAAAAATGAAATGTTGTCAATTGTTTGAAATTGGTCTTGATATATATGTACTGTAATATTAAATTAGTGGCTCCACTATACAAATAGGTTTTGTTTTTCTATACACATAAAGGACATTTAAGAAGGAAGGAATTGCTGTAAAATGTTTGCTACTTAGAATGCAAATTATTAATACTCGTAGTAGGTACATAAAAACCTTACGTTTTTATTCTCCTACCACCCTAACACATAGATTTCACGTTAGGGATACAAAACGGTACATTTAAAATTATATAAGTCAACTAGCGCTCGTGGCCTAGTCGAATCGAGTGATTAGAATTAATCACTTCAGTTAAGCAACAACAGACGCGGTCAGGTGCAGGATGGGTGACCGTCCCGTGACTACCGGTAGTGGCATTTTTCCGATCGCTTCCATGCTTTGCAAGGGTTAAGCTGTTGGTGCCGGCTGTAATGTAATGGCAGTCGGAAAGCCATGTCAGAGGCTTTATAGGCGGCTTGATAACTTCTGACAGTAAGGTCCGCCACTGTCTTACAATCCTCCATCAACCCGGACTTGGCCCCCGCGGTGGAGTATGGCCTTACCTTCCTGCGATGCAGGAAGAGACCCGTGCCTCAGCAGTAGGGACATACAAGGGTTGATATCGATATCGAAGTCAACTAGCAAAGAGTTGCGTTTGGTGTCGTATATTACAGTACAATTTGGCAGGCGCGAAGAATATCATAACTCTGCCTAGTTTTTTGGTACTTTTGCAACTCTTATTTAAATTATACCACATTAATTTAAAAAAGAAACTAACGAACTTATTTAGCCTAGCTGTACATAAAATGCTTTAAAAGTTAATTCTTCAGCAATTTAAAGTCAATTCTTCAGCATTCGAAAGCAAATAAATTATAAGTAGTGTTAAAAGTGTTATTGAAAAATAAAAATAAAAAAATACAAATGTAACCACGTGTGGCATTAAAATATATGGAATTTGTGATATTTTTCTCGTGATTAAGAAGTGTGAAGATTATAAAAATCGTACTGACGATTAAAACCCCTAAGTTTCGAATAAACCTATAGAGACTCTGTTACATCCTATATAGACAAACGTGCAACGGAAAATACGCCTTAGACGGAGTTTACACGTTCAGTCTGGCGTCAGTCAATTCCATCAGCCTGGTCAGACTGACGACAGACTGATTGTCTGTTCATTCAGTATACTGATGGAAGGGGCGGATCTTGAATTTGTGGGGCCCTGGGCTGAAACTACTTAGGGGCCTATCTAGGTACTCAATTAATAGCCATGTTAAAAAAACTGTTTCTATAATGATATATTATTATTTTAATTTATTTATTGCACAAAAAACATAAACATTCAATTAATCTTCTCAAGTAGTAGTAGTACAAAAGGCGACCTTATTGTTGTGGTAGCAATCTCTTCCATACGATTTTTCATCAATGTTTTCTTATGATGTTATCACGTAAAATATCTAAAAACCTATTTAGAGGCTAAAAATTTCACCCATGCCGGGATTCGAACCCACCAGAGGATAGCCAGAGGTTGCGGGTTCGAATCCCGGCATGAGTGAAAAAAATGTTTAGCCTCTAAATAGGTTTTTAAATTTGTCCTTAGCACGGGTTAGTGCATTAAAAATAAAAATAGTATAACGTAAAATATCGTCCGTAAACCGACTTTACAGACAACCACTTTATAAATTCAAATTATCGCCAACTGTTTCGAGGGATCTGGGGGCCCCTTGTAACCTCGGGGCCCTGGGCTGCAGTCCAAGCTAAGCAAACAGGTAGATACGGCTCTGAATGATGGACCAGACTAACGGATATTCGAATATGCTTCATCAGTCTAGAGATCTTCCTCAATCCGAGCTTGATCAAGGTCAAGGACTGAACTGAGGCTAGACTGAACGTGTAAACTCCGTTTCATAGGAAGGCAGAGCATCGTTTACGTGTCCGCGCCATTGCACCCGACGACTACTGGTGTTTGTACACGGACAACTTTACGAGCGACGCACAAAAATCTGATACGGACAGCGTCTGACTGGGGCCTCTCTTGTTAGTGTTATAATAAAAACCTATTTAGAGGCTAAAAATTCCACCCATGCCGGGTTTCGAACCCGTGACCTCTGGCTATCCGTGCCAGCGCTCTTTCCAACTGAGCTAATGGGCGACTCACCGGCATGAGTGAAATTTCGAACCTCTTTACAATATACTCTCTGTATTACGTGCAGGCAGCGACATCTGGCTGAAGTAATTTGCATCACTTGCAGCCCCGAGCACCTACTTTTCAGTTAGGTTTTTACATCGGAATGACATCGCTGTACCCACATGATTATATTCTTTTTTTTAATGCACTAACCCGTGCTTAGGACCATTTTTAAAACCTATTCAGTGTTTTTAATTTTTTTTTATGTGCTCGATTGTGCCCCATAGCTGGACAAAGACCTCCCCTTACGCTTTCCACTCCTGCTTGCTTACGACCACCTTTTGAAGATTAATTATGTAGTCTATAAAAATCCCACTGCAGGGTACAGGCCTTCTCTCAGACAGAGTTTTAATTACCACGAGTGCTCGCCGTGGGTTGGCAATTTCAAGCGCCGAGGTATTTAAACACGTCTGAGACTAGGCTTTTCTCCTTAAAATTTAGGATTTATTTAAAAATTTGGATGTTATTTATCTTTATTGGACACTAAGTTAAGGATTTATTCAAAAACTAGCTGACCCAGCGAACTTCGTACCGCCTAACAGTCGATTCTTTACTTTTTTTATTTTTCTCTCCGTAAGAACCATCCTCGTACTTCAAGGATTATTGTAAAAAAAGGATTAGCGAAATCAGTTCAGCTGCTCTCGAGATTTGCGCTTACCAACACATTCAGCGATTCATTTTATACTATAGAATTATTTTTCTCTCCGTAAGAACCATCCTCGTACTTCAAGGAATATTGTAAAAAAATAATTAGCGAAATCGGTTCAGCTGCTCTCTCGAGATTTGCGCTTACCAACATACTCAGCGATTCAGTTTTACATTATAGAGATAGAAGAACAGATTCGTTCTTGGTTCGTTCGCTGCTTCATTTGTGATGTAGTTTTCAAGAAACGTCCCTTTTGCTTTACTCAATTATGTAGAAGGAACTTTCAAGGCAAGCGTTTTTACATGGTAGTTTCAATGCACTAACAATAGCCAGAGTAACTAGGTTAGTTCTCTCCCGGCAGCGATTTAGGAAGACAAAGGGCAGTAAACTGGCTGATTACACAACACTGCCGTGGGACAGTGCAGAGCCCGAGCTTAATACGAGGTAAAATAAACTAGTTGCAGCGAGTTACAAAAAACATTGAGTTTTCTATGTAGTTTAGTTTTCTCGCCAACTGTGAATGAAAATTTAGTGAGGAAACCCGCAGTGGTTGGCTCCGCACGTATTGCCTTTTATTTCCTGTAGGATGTGTTGACTAAGCGGTCATGATGTACAGGTGCTGAGTCGATATAAATGACAGAATACAAGGTACATTGTACAATATAGATGCAGAGAGGTATTAAAAGGTTTTCACTTCTAGCGACAGTTATATGATTTGTTAGAAACATTCTTTTTAGAGGGTAAAAATTTCACCCATGCCGGGACTCGCACCCGCGACCTATGGCTAACCGTGCCAACGTGCCAACGCTCTCACAACTGAGCTAATGGGTATTTACCGGCATCAGTAAATCTTCGAACCTCTTTACACTACTCTCTGTGCCTAGCACTTATTATCACCGACCGACGATTTCCGTGGAGTCCGACTACATAATTTGAAATACTGATTTGCCATGATAACACTTATAAAGTGAATATATTCATGAAATCCACCTAGGCGATAAAATAATTTGAAGCGTTTTTCGGGGTGCAATTAAATATCACTGTTGGCAACACTGGCTATTGTATCATCATCGGGCATTTGACGCCCACTGAAGGACATAAGCCTCTCTCGTGGTTTTCCAAGCTTCAGGATCTTATGCCGTCCGTATCCAGCGACTATCCGCCACCGTAACCAGACTATTCCGTAACCATAACCGTAACTAATGTATTGTGCGACACAATTTTTTTTTCGGTTTATCTATTCTTTAAGTTTTTTTTTTGTTTTCATTCCATTTTCGGATGTCTCATTACACGGTTTTAAAATTTATAGTGAATTCTCGCTGCAATCGGGAAAAGACAAGAAATAGACGTTCAATACCCGGGTACTTCCGAGGCACGTCAGTTATTGCCCCACTAAAACTGTCCGGGAATCCGACCGATCCTCCGGAAGTAATAAGAGAACGCGTGCCAAATGGCATATAAAGCAGGTGAAGGCAACGCCTGACACGTTATTATCACCATAAACCTATATCTTTATTGTCGGGGTATCGGGCTTGGTACTCGAAGCGGGGTTGTCTCTTCAATTAGGGACACTTAAACAATCTCGGGTCTTGGTCTCTTCATTTCATTCATTACATTTCATCATTCATTCATTTATGTTTATAAAATTGGCAGCGTGTTATTTAGAAGAGTGTTCCAGGTTACTTCATTTATGGAAATATGGCAGTTTTGGACTAAAACGTCACAGTTTAAGGGTAGAATCTTGTTTACTAAATTGGACAAGTAAGAATAAATAGACTGTATGTATTTACTGTATTAAATCTGTCGTCGAGTCAACACTTGTCTGACAAGTCATTTAGTTTTACTTAGTATGGCGCTAACGAGATCTGTGTGACATGTTCATCAATATTTTTTTTAGAGAGCGACAATTATGAACAAAGTCTATAGAGGTATTCCGCTATAATTATGCATTCAATAATTCGTATGTTTATGCATTTCAGCAACATTTGCATCATCAGGCTATCTATACTAGTCCACTACTGGACATAGCCCTCTCCTAATGACCGCCATAGCGCTCTGTCTTTAGCTTGCCGCATCCAGCATCTGCCTGCAGTTTATGCATGTTTATGTATGCATTTATCCATGCTTAAATGTCAATAACTGGATCTCTGCCACGTAGTGGGTAATATTTTGTAATAATTGATTTAGTTAGTAACAGATAACAAATTGACACAGATTTTATCTATAGTTTGACGTGTAACTTTGAAACTAAGATTTATTTTTATTTTATGTTGCCTATAAAGGTCCCACCGCAGAACATAGGCCTTCTTCCAGAGAGGCAGTATGGGCTTAATTAGCACGCGTGCCCACCACGGATTGGCAATTTCAAGCGTTGAGGTTTTTGAACTCCCTAGACACCCAGGTTTCCTCAGAATGTTTTTCTTCACGTTAAGCGAGTGATATTGTTACTATAACTTTACAAATGTACATAAATTAGAAAACAAAGTCGTTGTTACATACCTGCACTAGGAGTCGAACCTGGGTATCACGCTTCTAAGCCCATCGTTATACCCACTGCACTAGTGCCGCTATACGTAGAATATACATATTTTTAATTGTTTCATATTAGAGTTAAATTACCTTGTAGATAACTTGCCAAACGTCGACGAATTTGGGATGAGTTTGCAATTAACAAGTAAGAGCAATTTTTAATCGTATAATTCCCCACGTGCCACGAGATCCGAAATACACAGTCGAAACCATTATGAAGGACCTAACTTTTTTTGTAGCTTGTTAACGTCCCACTGCAGGTCACAGAGAGAGTATATGTACTTCAATACCAGGCGCGGGTCGGCAATTACAAGCGCTGAGATAGGTATTTGAACACCCCAGACACTTAGGTTTCGTCACGATGTTTTCCCTCATAGTTAGCAAATGGTTTACACGCTACACACCAATGAGATCCGAAACACAAAGTTGAAGGCCTCTTTTAAAAAGAACTTTTAAATCCAATCCACTGGTGGCCAAGGGAGGGAGGTTGGTAGGCAGACCGCCGACACGATGGTCAGACGACATCGTGAGGGTTGCGGGTCAGAAATGGATCAACAAAGGACCGTGAGGAATGGCGCAGTAAAAAGGAGGCCTATGCCCAGCAGTGAGTTGATGTGGGCTAATTATAGATATAATCTACTACACGATTAAAGGGCTAAAGCAACAGGCGTTAGAATACATTGTCAAAAAGAGATAGCGTTCACGTTAAAGATAACTATTAGTAGTATTCTAAACAGAATAAAATTCCTTAAACCTGTAAACGTTTTAAATAACGCATGTAACAATTATGGAAGAAACCACTCAGTTTCGTTATAACTCCTTACTATCGGGCTAAAGCGATAAAAGCGTACGAGTTGTTAAATTTGCATCGCCTCGCCTGCAGTTATAATCGTCGTAACGTTTCAACTATTTCGTGGTTTTGCCGACGTTTATATCATGAAAATCGGGAGTACAGGATGTCAGAGATACGAGCCTTTATGGCCTAAGGGCCACTTTCTGAATTGAGAATCGCGCTAAGTAAATACATAACTGTAGTGCTGTCTCATCGATTTTTAAAGAAAAGAGCGTGATAGAATACCTTGGGATACCTTGTGTCGTGGGAACCAGAAACAATGAGATCATAAACATGTAACACACTAGATTTTTTGTCCCAGCCGGCGTTCGAAATAGTGCCATTACTTCGAATTTCTCAGCTAACAGCGTGACAGAACGACACTATTACTTGGTGAAATTCTCAATTCAGAAACCGATATCGATATCAACCCTTGTATGTCCCCACTGCTGAGGCACGGGTCTCTTCCTGCATCGCAAGAAGGTTAGGCCATACTCCACCACGGGGGCCAAGTCCGGGTTTTTAGAGGGATTGTAAGACAGTGGCGGGCCTGACTGTCCTGACAGAAGTTAGCATGCCGCCCATAAGGCCTCTGACATGGCTTAACGACTGCCATTATATGACAACCGGCCCGATTTAACGTGCCACGCGAAGCACGGAAGCGCTCGGAAAAATGCCAGTAGCGGTAGTCACAGGACGTTCACCCATCCTGTACCTGACCGCGCCTTTTGTTGGTTAACTCAAGTGACAACTCAAATTCAGAAAACCGGCCTATATGATTTCATTATTTTAATCTAATCTAACTTAACCTAAAGAAATAAATAGCATGTAAGCATGCTTGTTCTGTGTGTGTGTTTCATAATAATAATTTGTTGCAGAAAACTCAATGTTTTAAACAATACCGATTTAAAAAGTGAGTAAGAGGTTGTGACCTAACGAATGTATCACAGGACAAAGATTAATGAGACGTTCTATAGCGATCTATGGAACACATCTCCTCGCAATTAGCTGAACCGAAAACAAAGCCCTTGATAAATATCCCTCGCTGTCTCGTAATCCAGTTAATGCGTCTATGTCATCAGATTCACCTCGAGCTATTTGGTAAGATTGGTGTCTCGGTTTACTTGCAAATAATCTGCTTTTCTCATGCTTCTACTCTTCTTGTAGTGTTACAAAATCGTAGTAGTATCAATGAAGTGGCCAAGGACCTGCGTCAGCTCCAGGTGGGCGACTGGCAAGAGACCGGGCAGGGCAGAGACAACTGGCGATTTCTTATGCTAGAGGCCTAGACCCCCTTCGGGTTGCTGAGTCAGTGGAGTAAGAATCACTCAAAAGCGCAGCTAAGGGCGTTCTACCTCAGACGATCATACAAGAGTTTTGAGGACGCTTCTGGAGACTCTGGGCTGTAACAACCAACAGCGCAAAGCTCTTCCAGAATCCAGTTGCACATACATGTGAATTGCTAGCTGTTTTTCTTTTTAATTTTATTTGTTAGGTACACCAACACCAACAGGCAGCGCCCCCTGCAGTACAATTCCACCGAACTGCGATCCCCAACCCGCATGCCCAGCGTGGGGATTATGGGCATTACTCCCTATGATAGCAGAACGTGGCGCTCTTTAGGGGAGGGCTATGTCCAGCAGTGGACTAGTATAGCCTGACGATGACGATAACACCAACAGCAAGCACGCAAACGTAACATCGCTTATAATGTGACTTATGGCGAGTGATTATGCCAATTAAAGGTAAACACAGCATTTTGTAGACTACTTGTCTGAAAACTGATATCTGATATTATATCATTATCACGGAGCACTCGTGGTATAGGGGAACCAAGTAATTGGAACGTGACTACCGCTAGTGGCATTTTTCCAAGCGCTTTTGTGCTTCGCAAGGCAGGTTAAGCCGTTGATACCAGCTGTTATGTAATGGGCAGTCGTCAAGAAATGTCAGACCCCTTATGGGTGGCTTGATAACTTCTGACAGTAAGGCTTGCCAATGCCTTACAATCCTCCACCAACCCGGACTTGGCTTCCGTGGTGGAGTTATCTAACCTTCCTACGATCCAGAAAGAGACTTATGTCCTAATAGTGGGGACATACAA
>OW203739.1:4031200-4094352 GCA_934045075.1 Yponomeuta sedellus
AACGACAAGGAACGTTACTGACATGTTGGGCAAAGATGTTGACAGACATCATAGATAGTTATAGTAAACGGGTTACATCGCGATTATTTATCAGGTAAAACGTAATTACCTTATTTCCCGACGTTTCGGCAGCGTTACAGTTGCCGTGGACTCGGGTAGACTAAAGTGGCGAGTACAGTCAATTATTGTGGGTAGTCACTATCAATTTTTCGCAGCTGGCCGACACACAACACTCACTACGTCACAATTACGTTTTACCGAATAAATAATCGCGATTTGACCCGTTTAATATATAACTATGTACGAGTATCGCGAATCATTAAGAAAGACATCATAGAGTAACTTATATATGACAGACATCATCCGGCGGGATACCGATGAAAACAATAAAGGTCTAGCTTTCTTTGTCTTATAAATTTAACTATTCTTCCTGCTGATATTAGCATTGTTCCTAGAAAATAAAACCGTAGTGCTAGCAGGCAGTAGTTGATGCAAAGATGACACTCCATGATTTCTGCAAATAATTAGGTTAACAATTAAATAGGTCGGTACGTAGTTAGGTACCTAGGTACAACATCAGGTATTTTCAACAAAAAACAATCGTACCATGTGGAAGTTACACGCAATAATGGCATGATTTCAGTTAACAATGCCTTGCAGACTTTGATAATCTGAATTTGAATGTAAAATCAGCATCATCGAGACTTTGCATATCGTTCACCGGCCTGATTGTCCGCGCAGGGCGTCGGGCTACAACTTCGTCACCATCCAATCAGATCACTATCGCATCCAGATCTGTCACAAAAATATGACGCCGCACACATTTTCCAAAAATATAATTCTTCTAATCCTCGTAGTACTTACGTTATGTTATCAACTCTTGTATGTCCCCACTGCTGGGGCACGGGTCTCTTCCTGCATCGCAGGAAGAGATTACTTACGAAAGTTTTAGTTCTACCACAAAATCTCTCTTCTTAGCTTATATTTTCTTATCTCTTATAATTTATAATATCGGTTCGGCTGTTTGGTTCGAACACAACTAGTCATTTACACAGTTTTACTGTCGCCTTGTCTGCGCCGACCCTAACCAAATCCTGATATATGGGCTTCAGTAATTGTGAGCTATGTTTGCAGTGAATTATTGCTTGACTATACCGATGACTGTATAGTGTAGGTTGACGGTACTGATTAAATGAAGTGTAATGGATGTAATTAGAAACTACAGGATGACTTTAATCCGTGCACTACTTTTTAAGAGAACATTCTAATTCCGTGATATACACGTTAGTAGCAGTTATTTTGAAAAAAAATGGCAGGTCTTAAGACCGTGGTAATGCAGCCAGTGTTTTGGGAACATTTTTGTCGCTGGATGCGGCAAGCTGAAGACAGGGCGCTATGGCGCTCATTAGGGGACGGCTATGTCCAGCAGTGGACTATATAATATAGCCTGAAGAAGAAGAAGATAGCTCGGAGTGACTACGGCCCAGTTTCTGAATTGTGAATTCCAATATCTCAGAAAAGAGCGTGACAGAAAGATAAGATAATATAAGAATATTCTTTATTGTACACCAGAGCACATATTATAAAACATGTAATGATACAAAGTACAATTGGCGGCCTTATTGCTAAAAGCAATTTCTTCCAGACAACCTTACGACGGAAAGTTGCTGGAGGAAATAAGAGACGGGTAGTCGGTGCAAATATAAATATATTAATACACTACTTATATAATTAACAATATACCTACATAAACAGTTACATACATATTTATGATAAACTTACATAAATACGTAATAGTAACAATCTACACGATGAGGAAATAAATACAATATTGTGTACCTATATGGAGACATACGGAAAAGACAAAATGAAAAGGACAATGCACGAATACTAAACTTGCAGGGACAGATAAAATAAAGGGTACTTAAAAGAAAGGTAGAAAGGTACTTAAGCATTTACTTAGCAAAATTCTTGATTCAGAAACCGGCCGTTAATATTTTGCTTTACTTCATTCTCTTCGCCTTTTATGCTTTAATACATTTTCGATAAACTATCCCAATGTTAGCTACATTAATCTCTTGACGATGGTCTCGGTGGATTATTATTATTTTATTGATTATGTATATAACGAATTACTTAAATTTGGGTATTTTTTACATGACATATAAACAGATATTGTATTTGACAAGTTGTTGTAAAAAAATGCTTAGGACTATCAATTTGCGTGGAATTAAATTAGTTTAAAAATATTACGTTACAAATTTAATTGCAACATTTTTTTTTTGTTGGGCAAAGGCCTCCCCCAACTCAGACCAGATGTATCTGTCTTGTGCCACCTCAGACCACTCCGGCATGTGTCGGTCGAGATCGTCTCGCCAACGTTTTCTTGGCCTACCTCTCCTGCGATGACCACCTTGTGGCACCCACTCGGTGGCAAGTCTTGCCCACCTATCCGGGTGCATTCTGCTAATATGCCCAATTGCAACATTATATTCTTTTTTTTAAAGCACGGGCTAAGGACAATTTTAAAAACCTATTTAGAGGCCAAAACTTCCACTCATACCGGAACTCGAACCCGCGACCTATGGCTAACTGTGCCAGCGCATTAATTTTGCGCTGAATTTTTAGCCTCTAAATAAGTTTTTCTATACATCTATAATCAGCCCACATCAACCCACTGATGGGAATTGGCCTCCTTTTTATTGCGCCATTCCTAAATAGGTTTTTAATTGCAATACATTTAAAAAATTAAGTGGAGTGAAGATAGTATTTTTTCTAATGTTGTATCGATCGATCGATCTTTGTGTCTCCCCACTGCTGGGGCACGGGTTTTTTCTGCATCGCAGGAAGGTTAGGCCATACTCCACCGCGTGGGCCATGTCCGGGCAATGTTATATTCATAATTTTAATTTTAAACTTATTTTTATCATTAAATACTTTGCTAAACATTGCGAAAATATTCCATCGTCATTTACTTTAAACTTTGATGACACTACATGTAATAGAAATAGTATTTAATTATGATAACTGGGTAAATATTAAAAACAAAATTTAATCACCTGTCAAGAATTTCCGCGCGCCACCATAAATATATATTTCACTGTAGCTATTAAGAACCTGCCTTATTTAAATTAGACATTCAAATATTGACAAAACGATAAGCATAACTCGGTGTTTCTAATGAAAATATTGTTTAATATTGCGTAACGTTAGTCAAGGTGATCTGGCAAATTTTGGAGATAACTATACTTAATTTGAACCGGATGATAGTTCTTTAGATAGAGAGAGTAAGCATATTTTATCAGCTCACCAAAGCTACAAATTACCGTGCCTGCACTGGGAACCAAGCCCAAGAGCCTTATACTTAAATAGTTTTTCATACTTACACATACATAACCTCACGCCTGTATCCCAGAGGGGTAGGCAGAGACCAGGGACTGTCACTTGCCACGAAACAAATATATATTGCGAATGTGAGTTTAAGGGCTGGTAAGGGACGTCCCAGGCGGACATACATCGACCCAATAGGGGATGTATTAGCAAAGGGAAAGATAAAAAGTACCCGGAAATGGCGTGCGTGCATGCAACGACTGATGGATATTGATGAAGCGATCTGTCAGTTTTTCAATAGAATAAAATAAGCACGACAATGGTTTATATTTGCCTCAACTTGGTAGTCTATAAATCAATAGGAGTACAATGTCATTCCAGGGGCAGCGCGCGAAAATTAAATAGATATCTCAAGCAAAGAAGATCGAATCGCGAGAGGCGCCAAGTAATGTAGCATGGGTTATACCACTGCAATGCGATTAGTTACTAGACTACCGACAGTGTGAATGAAACTATACTATAAGCAGACTAATATGACTCTATTGAAAAACTATGCATTTTAGAGACACCATCAACATCATTATGATATACAAATCCACTACTGAACATAGCCCTCCCCCAATGAGCGCCCTAGCGCCCTGTCTTCAGCTTCGACACCTTTAGCCAGCTTCAATCAAACCTGAACCTATAACTATGAACATTGGCCTTTTGCATCTACGTAATGAGATGATTTATAGAGCATCCAGTGGCACTTTCACTAAACTACATTGGTGAAGCGACTGCTCGGACGCTACAGTGCCTGGGACATTGTTTTCTTAAATGGTGTAGGCACCTATAACGTCTTCACAGCTTAGTCGGCTTTTCCCACAGGAAAGACTAGGCAATATGTGCGGACCTAGCCTCTGCGGGTTTTCTCACGATGTTTTCCTTCACAGTTAGGTTGTGGACTCAGAAGCGAGAGACCCAGGTTCGATCCACAGTACGGGCGTGTACTCATAAATTTGTTTAGTTTCAAACTTAAGTAGGTATATTGGTGAATTTGTAACAGCAAACAGGTTTATTCACGATATTTTACTTCACTCCCTAATTGTGAAGTAAAACATCATGAAAATACCTGAGTATAGTTATTAAGCCCGTTCTCTCTCTTAGGTCTGTATTTTAATTGGACACGCAGGTTTATATTATAATTTTAAATATATTTAATATAATAAGTTCCAACGGGGGAATGTTGCCAGCATTCTGGGCTCCCTGTCGAGGGACACCGTCCTGAGTGCTTAGTGCGAGTTTTTTAACTACTCGATCGCGTTAACGTTAACTCGTATTTCTATGGCATCGAGGAAGCGCGACCTAGCGACGAGTATGGAAATTAAAATTGCTGAGTGCGAGTTGTAATGGTTTACGTTGAGAAGTGAACACGTTTACCAGCCAAAACACGAATAAACGCGAGTGCGAGTTGTACTGTGACAGCGTTTTACCAGTTCGAACGGTTAACTTACTCATACTCACTACTCAATGCTCGATCATTAATTATTATTATTATAAATATTTAAGCTATCATAATGTTTGTATAATACATAAGTTATGTTAATAAAAAAAAAAGTTAAAAAACAAAAATACGTTATTAAATTATTAAAAAAAAAATAAGTTTATATTTTTTTTTAATTATTGAAAATACAAGAGTACAAGAGTAAGTAATAAGGTATAGAAGTTATAAACAAAAAAACGACCAATCAAGGTGTCTCCACACGAAAAGTCTATTGCAAAATTGAATAGGTACCGCCAGGATGCAAGTTACTTTTAAGGACCATCAGCGACCGATCTAGGATCATTTCCTCTTCCGGCTCCGGGCTCGTGAGAATCCATCACTGTCGGAAGTCTGTGACACCCTTTTTAAATGATGCGCGTTAATGGCAGGATCATTACTTGGGAGAGCTTTGTAAATGTTGTCTTTAGCGCGTGTGGATTGAAATATGTAATATAAGGGTGTTGACTGGCCAGCAACTTATCTCACCAAAATCACAGTTACATGCCCGCACTGCTAATCTACCTTATATCTCCCTTTTTTATAGCGTGTGCTCTGGTGTACAATAAACGAATCGTCTATTCAACAACAACAGTCATCTGTCGTGATCGTCTGGCCAGATTTAAGAAAGCTGTGACATTGAAAACATAAGCGAAACGAAATTTTTAGGTTTAACTATTGATAATTCAGGTGGGGTTCCCATATCAATATAATATGTAATAAACTAAGTCATTATGCGTATGCCTTATTTAAGCTATCTAAAGTCGTAGACAAACGTGCCTTATTAGCAGCATATCACGGATATGTCACATCTACACTAAGATACGGGATAATTTTTTGGGGTTACGCTACTGACAGGGAAATGGTTTTTAAATGTCAAAAACGATGCTTACGAGCTATATGCAATCACCGGCAAACTGATAGCTGTAGGACCCACTTTACAAGTTTGAGTATTCTCACATTTCCATGTCTTTACATATACGAAGTCGCGATATTTGCTAAAAGTAACCCACAACTTTTCAAAAAAATTATAAGTAGGCGAAACAAGTAGGCGAAACAACAATCATTAAAGTAATACCACACAAAACAGCGTTCATGGACAAGAGTTTCCTTGGGATGGTCTCAAAAATTTTCAACAATTTGCCTAAAACTATCCGAGATATCGACAACTTTTTTTGCTTTAGGCGTAAATTATTTAGTTGGCTGGTAACAAAAAAATATTATAAGGTAGCAGAATTCCTGAACGAACATACATTTTGAGGTCCGATTACTTGTAGGTACATAATTATATGCTGTAAATATAATAGATAATGTATCACTGACCCATTTTTGCCACGCCTAATCGGTAAAATTGCATTGTAACTCATTGTATTATAATAACACCACTGTACACACACGTTATTTATGGCAATAAATATATTGATTGATTGATTGTGAACAACACCGGTACTGGTCCACCAAATGCTCAAAAGTAACTTTTTTTGAGTCAATTTTGGCTTGGTGCATGATTTGGCTGTTATGCTAGGGTTCAGTTATTGCGATGAGCGCTTCTGACTATCGTATAAGATCCATTTTTTATCACAGGTATTGATTCGATTTAAAATCCCTTCATTATTGTGCCGGTTAAGGAATATAACGCAGCAGTCAACGCGCGTTTGTCGATTTGCTTCATTCAATTCGTGAAGTCCTCCCTTTCAAGCTTTTTCATCATCAGTGGCCTTAACATCTATAAAAGATGATTTAAGCAGCAACCGTGTCAGTTATTTGGTTTTGGCACCTGCGCTGATGGCTAACAAGACCTATACGAGAACGACAACGCCGGTCGCAACGTCCGCAAACAAACAAAGCTTTTCAACCCTCTCAATTTGCTTCAAGTGGATTAAAACATTTTGATTACCAACACCGCAGCCTGCAGCTCACTTGAATAAGTGTTGAGAATGATCCTCTTCCACAGTAGCCTTCTATTCTTCATTATCAACTTTGATCTCCAGCCGTCTACTGAGTTTGTTCTGAAAGTCGATTTTCCAGAACGAAAACGTTTGAACCAAACACGCCCTGTATTTTCTTTTGCGACATCGCCGCCATACACGTCATTAAGCCTTCGAGCCGATTTCGCAGCACCAATGACACGATGGAGCTCGTACTCGTAAATAACGCGATATTCCAAGTTCTTCATTGTGCAGGATGAGCGACGCCAAAGAAAAAAGAAATGAGCAAAACAAATAATGAATAATAACTGTTTTCAAAATTCAAATATATAGCAGCTTAATGTATCTAATATATCTTGAAATAATATATCATAAATTTGGTATTCTTAACCAAAGAGGAGATATTTCAGATCAAAGTGGCCATCACGACGCAACGCCAATTTCATATAAAAGGACATATCATATTTTGTTGTCCCTCTAACCTTTTTTCAAGCCTCACTACGATTTTTATTTGCCATAGTAACAAGGAATGGAATCGTATAAACCGATTCTGTGGCGGTATCAACTTCGCAGGGTCGGCTACCATGTATATTTATATATAAATGGTATGTTCAAAATATTGTGTTCAAAATTCAAGCTGCCTAGGATACTCTGGAATACGCCTACAAATTCCGAACTTGGCCCCCGTGGTGAAGTTTAGCCTAACCTTCCTGCGATGCAGGAGGAGACCCGTGCTTTAGCAGTGAGGATATACAGGGGTTGATATCGATGCCTACAAATTGTAATATGATCGATAAATAGAATATTCTTTATTGTTTGTACACCAAGAATGAGATACGTTTAATTTCAGTAAAAGCAGCCGAGACCCTAATTTGACAGTGCGATTCATTGCAAACTATGTACCTAGGTTGGGTCCACCTGCTTAGTAGTTAATGCTCAGCAGTTTGATAGTTATTCAAACTTGGTTGTGATCTATTTAAGTTTTTTATCTATTTACTTACTTATCCAGACTTGACTTTCGACTACGGTCGTTTTAATAATAGTTGACGGCGGCGCGGCGGTGACACTCCATTGCCGCGCTTATATACATAGCTGGTAAAAAAACCTTACATCAAAGTCAATGTAACCAAACTGCAAGTGTACACGCATCTACTGTTGCATATTGAAGTTTATCTTTCAAGTTTTAGGGTATAAATAGAAGAGGTAGATAGTATTCATACTATTTTTATTTTTAATGCACTAACCCGTGCTAAGGACAATTTTTAAAAACCTATTTAGAGGCTAAAAATTCCACCCACGCCGGGATTCGAACCCGCGACCTCTGGCTCTCCGTGCCAGCGCTCTTTCCAACTGAGCTAACGCGGGTCTTAAGTTATTAGACTCCGACATCGCAAAACATTATGAAATGTCGCTTCGCAGTGTGAAAGATCCCGAAAGCGTAGACTATGATTATTTCGTCAAGTTCGTTCGTGAACAAGTAAAAATTTTGCATCGCACCGCGCCGCAGCGATCTGAGAGATCGACTGCCGGCAGCAGCGGCGGCGCCAGTACGTCGTCCGCCGCGCGTTCGGTTCCGCAGGTGTATGTAGCTACAACACCTAAATGTTCGCTCTGTCATTTGACGCATGCCCACTCATTTAAGTGTAATGCATTTTTAAAACTTAACACAAATGACAGATTTAAATTTGTTAAAGACAACAATATGTGTTTAAAAACCTATTTAGAGGCTAAAAATTTCACCCATGCCGGGATTCGAACCCGCAACCTCTGGCTATCCGTACCAGCGCTCTACCAATTGAGCCAATGGGCGACTCACGGCATCAGTGAAATTTCGAACCTCTTTACAATATTCTCTGTATTACGTACAGGCAGCGACATCTGACTTAAGCAAATTGCATTACTTACAGCCCATAGCCAGATAGATAGATAGCCAGAGGTTGCGGGTTCGAATCCCGGCATGGGTGAAATTTTTAGCCTCTAAATAGGTTTTTAAATTTGTTCCTTAGCACGGGTTAGTGCATTAAAAATAAATATAGTGTAACAATATGTGTGTCAATTGCCTTAGTGGTCAGCACACCGTATCCAAGTGCCACACTTCCGCCACTTGTAAGAAGTGCAGTGGTAAACACCATTCGCTTTTGCATTTCGAGCAATCACCGCCGCACCAGAGACCAGCCGCTATTGTCCGTGCCGCCGCGCTGGCCACGCCAGCGCCGCCAGCACCCGCTTTAAATAGCATCAGCGTAGATTCTTCGCCCGTTCAAGACCGGGTTTCTTTGTGCACGCATTCGGCCACGGTTCACAAACCGACCCGCACTACTGAAGTGTTGGCTACTGCGAAGGTGCTAGTAGTAGGTAGGAAAGGGAAGGATGTCTTGGTTCGCTGTGTTCTTGACCCCGGTTCTCAAAAGGACTATATAACTACTCGATGCTGTAGAAAGCTCGGCTTGCCTATACGCGAGGATTCGGTGGTCACCGTCAAAGGTATTGGTGGTACCTCTCAGTCCGTCCGAGGTTCCGTTGACCTCACATTTAGTTCGCGTCTTCGTGCGCAACCCAAGTATAACATCGACGCTCTGGTTCTAGACGAGATAACCGGTCAACTCCCGTTATGCTCAATAGATGTCACTCATCTACGTCACATTGACTCGAAGCAGCTGGCTGACGATACTTGGGCTACGCCGGGGAATATTGACATCCTGTTAGGAGTAAAACTTTTTGCTAAGTTACTGCAACCGGGTCAAGTAACTTCTATAGCTGGGTGTCCAGACGCATTAGAGACTGTTCTTGGCTATATACTTATGGGAGATGCGCCTATTTTAGAGCTTCCAAAAGCCACACTGTCTTTCTGCGCTACTTCTTCTTTGGAGAGCTACGATTTGCGCAAGTTCTGGGATATAGAAGAAGTCCAAGCTTCTTCGATCACTAGCGTGGACGATAAACACTGCGAGCAGTTTTATTGTTCTACTACTTCTCGCACTCAGTCCGGCAAATACGTCGTTGCTTTGCCACTGAAGACAGACGCATCGGCGTTAGGCAATTCTTTCGAAATCGCACGTCGTAGGTTTTTTAGCCTGGAACGTAAACTTAAATCGCATCCTAACGTCAAGGTACTTTATGATGACGTCATAAAGGACTACTTAAAAAATAACTACATTTCCTTCGTCGAGGAAATTCTTCCTGGTGAAGTATCTTATTATATACCGCACCACGCTGTTATCCGCGAGGACAAGGCAACCACCAAGTTACGCGTGGTACTTGACGCCAGCGCGAGGACAGCCAATGGCACATCGCTTAACGATATACTTCACACAGGTCCAGTCCTTCAATCAGACCTTCTCAACATTCTCTTGAATTTAAGATTATTCGCTACAGCTATTACAGCAGACGTTAAAGCAAAGCAACCTTAGAATTTCAGTATGCCCTGAAAACCGTCCTCTCCAGCGCATACTTTACCGCTTTCATGAAGATGAAGAATTGCGAGTACTGCAATTTTCCGTCCTGCCGTTTGGGCTTAAATGCTCGCCATTTCTCGCCATCCGCACCATTCAACAATTGTGTAAGGATGAAGGTCATCATTTACCTCTCGCCAGTGAGATATTAAGTCGAGATATCTACATTGATGACATCGCAAGTTCTATACCTAGCAGTGCGCTAGCCATACAAACCGCTCACCAGCTGATCAAGTTATTTTCACTTGGTGATTTTGAATTGACCAAATGGTCAAGTAATAGCGCCGAAGTTCTTCGAGCTATTCCAGAGTCATTGCGACTCACGCACAGTGTTGATCTAAGTAAGGATCCAACATTAAAGGTTCTTGGCCTTCGTTGGTTTCCCGACGAAGACTATTTCGCATTTCAAGTTAATCCTGATAACCGCCCCTGCACGAAGAGAAATATTTTGTCGTCCATCGCGCGGCTTTTCGATGTTCTGGGTTTAGTCGCGCCCATGATTCTATACGCCAAGCTTCTAATTAAGGCTCTTTGGCTAGCAAAAATCGGATGGGATGATGTTCCACCAAAGCACATTGTTCGCCTTTGGGAACAATTTCAGGCTGAACTGCCTTCTATTGCGCAACTTAAATTCACACGCCACATTGGTGTTGTGGATAATTGTACGGTCTCTTAAGTCGGCTTCGCAGATGCTAGCGAGAAAGCTTACGGTGGCGCTGTTTACGCCCACGTAGTCAAGCCAAACGGAGACATCGCTGTATCGCTCGTTTGTGCGAAGTCCACAGTCGCACCTCTTAAGGTCATTTCGTTAGCTCGTCTTGAGCTGTGTGCCGCACTTCTTTTATCAACATTGATAAAACGAGTTTTTGATCTCTACTCCGCCCGGTACGCCATTAAGGCTATCATAGCATTTTCGGATTCAACTGTAACTTTGAGTTGGATTCACTCATCGCCACATCGCTGGCATACTTATGTGGCCAATCGCATTGCCAAGATTCAAGAGAATCTTTCGGCTGAACACTTTTTTCATGTCAAAGGATCAGAGAATCCTAGTGACTGTCTGTCCCGCGGGCTGACTCCTGCTCAGCTCGTCCATCATCCATTGTGGTTAAATGGACCGACGTGGCTTAAATTGCCCCGCAGCGAATGGCCTATGAAACCATTCGTCACAGGTGACTCGCACGAGCTTCCAGAACGGAAGCCTGTGGCTCTACCTGCTCTAACGTCGGAACTGTCTCGAACTCTCGCAAGTTCACATGCTGAAGACATTCTGTACAACCTTTCTAACAGGTTTTCCTCGTGGAAAAAATACTTGGAGACTGATTGTTTTATCTTCAAGTTTTTAAAGCGCCTTCCTAAAGGCCCAATAACCGCATCTGACTTGGAGTTCGCTGAATCAGCTGTGTGGCGATCTGTTCAGCGAACCCATTTCGAATCCGATATTGAGCGATTGTCTCTCAACAAGTTATGTTCAAAGCCATTACAGAAACTAAGCCCGTTTCTGCATAATGAACTTATTCGCGTTGGTGGTCGCCTAGCCAATTCAGAATTGGACTATGACTCGCGCCATCAAATTCTACTTCCTCGACAGGATCACGTAGTGGAGCTCTTAGTTTCCCACTACCACGTTACAAATTTTCATTCGGGTCCCAATTTGCTTTTATCTCTCTTGAGAAATCGCTATTGGATTCTTTCCGCTCGGCGTATAGTTCGTCATATTACTTTTAACTGCAACGTTTGCTTTAGGGCCAAGCCGCGACCAGTTTTCCCCATCATGGCAGATCTGCCCCAATCTCGGGTTGAAACTGCTCCCAAGGCGTTCTCCCACACTGGGTGTGATTACGCTGGACCGCTGACGATCACGTCTGTTCGCGGCAGAGGGCAAAAAGGTCGCAAGGCATACATTTGCCTTTTTACGTGCTTGACAACGCGTGCTCTGCATCTGGAAGTTGCCTCAGATCTAAGTACCGCGAGCTTCTTGTCAGCACTTAAACGTTTTCTTTCTCGCCGTGGTCCAATCGAGTGTCTATATACAGACAACGCCACCAATTTTATTGGTGCTCTCTACCAATTCTTATCGATCGAATATCGCCCATATTGGGAAAAGGAACTGGCAGATCACAAAATTACTTTGAAAACAATCCCATGTAGAGCTCCACATTTCGGTGGATGTTGGGAGAGTGAAGTAAAAAGTGTCAAAGCGCATCTTTTAAAGGTAGTCGGTCAGCAAATACTCACTTACGATGAGCTTAGTACTATACTAGCTCAGATTGAGGCTCTTTTAAATTCGCGACCGCTCTATGCGCTTAGCTCAGATCCGTCAGAACCTACCGCACTAAATCCTTCCCATTTCTTAAACACGAAACCGCTCGCCTTCTTCCCTGCTCGCGAAGTAACTGAAACGCGTTTACATCTTATATCGCGATATGAATTGACTGATCAAATCGTCCAATCTTTTTGGAAGCGGTGGCGCAATGAATACCTGCACACCCTTCAATCAAGACAGAAGTGGAATACACCTTCCAATCCACTGCGGATTGGTATGGTTGTGGTCTCCATGCAGGACAATGTCATGCCCTTGCATTGGCCGTTAGGTTTAGTTACGGAAATCTTTCCGGACAAAAAAGGGGTTTGTAGAGTCGCAACTATTAAGACTCAAGGTGGTTTTTTCCAGAGACCAACAGTAAAGTTGTGTCCTCTGCCAACTCAGTAAATATTTGCTCTATTGTTTACTTAGGTTAACTTAGGTTAGAGTTACGCTCCGTGTGGAGTTTCTGGTCTCCCATCGGACGCGTCCCCGGGTGGCGGATAGGGGAACGCCCCCCAGATATGGGGGGTACCGGCTTCGGCCGGCGCGGACCAAAACCAGGCGTGGAGGGTCATCCGAGTTCCTTGTCAGGTCTCGGATGAGGCACACCACCCACTCTACTTTTAGAGTGGTGCTTGGTGTGCGTGAGCAGATCGTAATCCCAACGTACCGGGACCGAGGGTCTTTTTGGACCGCGAGGAGATAACCTCTATAAAAAATCCTCAATCCTCGGCGCTGAGGCACGTGGCGTCGGGGTGCTCGCAAGAGCGGCTGGGGAGGTCATCAGCCACTAGCGGCCAAACCTGCAGGCTCAGTGCTGGCCCTGGGTTCTAGCTCCTAAAAGAGCACCCGCGTCGTGTTGGGAAAGCGGCGCGTGTATATTCCCTTCTTTCAGATGTAGCCGGAATGCTAAAAAACTAGTAAAAATCATGGAGTCCGTTCAGAAAAAGATATTACCCCAGGAGGGTACCTGCTTGTCAGGAGAATCCCTCCCCGGCGCCACCTCGGCGCCGGGCTGCCCCTCGTATTCTGGGGGGGGCACCAACGGCTTTTCCTCCTTGAGGCCATCGGCCTCAAGTGAGTTCATTGACACTGCCACGGGTAGTTTTGTCGCTTCTGGCGCCACAAGTGGCGTTGGAAGCGGCAAGGTCGTGGCAGACCACGTGGTGGGGAATTCGTCCAGCGACGATATGGAGCTGGAGTTTTCCAGGCCAACGAGTCGCAGTTCCATGCGACTCGGAGGCGGTAAACGGACGCTGTCTGACCGATCAGCGTCTGCTTCCAGCGTAGAACGGGGTATCTCTGCGACCTCCAAACGAGGCAGGGGGCGTCCGCCTTCCACAGACGAATATGTGGGAATGGGCAAGACTCTCTCTGAAAAGAGAAGATTAGAGCGGGAGCAGAGGCGCCTGGAGGCTGAACGTGACATCGGGCAGAAGGCCGAGCAAGCAGAAAAGGCGCGCCTGCTAACACATAGGCGGACTGAGGCTGTGCCGACTGGAGACGAGACGCAGTCCACCGCTAGCTTGAAGGAGTTGGCGGAAAAGGACATTGGCATCTTGCTCAATGTTGCCGCAAAGTCAGGCAATATGAAGGGCACGTTCCAGAGGGCAATGAAGGATGCGGTGTTCTCCCTCAAAACAATCGTCCTCAATCTTGCGGAACGCAGCGTGAGCGAGGAGACGCGCCTGCTCCAGGCGGACAATGAGCGTCAGCGTCAGAACAACGAGCGTCAGAGCCGTGAGACAGAAGAGCTCCGAAAGGAAGTGGCGCATGTCCGCGCGCTGCTTGAGAAGCAGTGCAGCGCTCCTTCCCCACATGCACTTACTGCGCCTGCGGAAGTCTTGGGCCAAGAAGACCTCGTTCGCTCCATCGTGCTCCAAGTGGGCACCATGATGAACGCCCGATTCGAAGCTATTGAAGACCGGCTTTTACCAGCCACGCCAGTCCGCCCACCTTTGAGGAACAGAAGCTATGCTCAGTCTGTTACTGGACCTGGCGCTTCCACAAGGCCTGCTCGGACTGCCCAACCACCTTCGAGACAGAGGAATTCCTCTCCTGTCCTGACTAGGCCAAGCACTTCGGCGAAGTCTCAGCCTTCTCAGAAGGTGGGCCCGGCCGGAGCAGTAGAGGGACGGAAGTCCCAAAGTACAGGCAGGCAGCCGGCACCCTCACATGGTGAGCAATGGGTCACTGTTGGCAGAAGTGGACGACCTGCGGCCCGATCGCAGTCTTCCATTGTGGTCCGGCCAACTCCCGCCGTCAGCCAATCGGCACCGGCTCGCAAAAACAAGAGGAGAAAGAAGGCCAATCTTCGCACCCCACTCTCGGCAGCGGTAACTATAACCGTGCCACCGGAAAGCAGCCTCACCTACAGCTGTGTCCTTGCGGAGGCCAGAGCTAAGGTTGATCTGGCCGCGATGGATATAGCGGGCCTAAAGTTCCGCACGGGTGCCACTGGCGCCCGAGTTTTGGAACTCCCAGGCACGGAAAGTGGTCCGAAAGCCGATCAACTGGCCTCCAAACTAAGAGAGGTGCTTCCAACATGCGTCCGAGTTGCCAGACCAACAAAGTGCGCAGAAATCCGAGTGTCTGGTCTAGACGACTCGGTAAGCAAAGAGGACGTCGCGGCTGCTGTCGTCCGGCGCGGGCGCTGCCAGGCCGAGAACGTCAGGGTCGGGGAAATTCGTCGCAGTGACTTTGGTGGTGGTACCATCTGGGTTCAGTGTCTTGTGGCGACCGCCAGTCTGTTGGCGGAGGGCGGCCGTCTTTTGGTTGGCTGGAGTTCTGCCAAGGTGGTGACGTTGGAACCGAGGCCCATGAAGTGTTTCCGATGTCTGGCAATTGGACACACGGGCCTCCGGTGTACCTCCTCGACTGACCGTAGCCGTTTGTGCTTCCGCTGCGGTGGTCCTGACCACAAGGCGGCCACGTGCTCGGCGAAGCCGCACTGCCCATTGTGCGCGGATGCGGGCCGGCCTGCCGATCATTTGATCGGGGGCAAAAAGTGCGCACCCCCTCCTAAGAGCAAGAAGACGACTGCAGCGACCACAGCCGTCACACAAGAGAGCCGGGCCCAATCACAAGAGGCGATGATGACTGGTTAGCTATGGCTGCCACACTTCGCCTCCTCCAGGGAAATCTCAACCACTCCGCTGGTGCGCAGGATTTATTCCTGCAAACCATGCTGGAGTGGTCGATCGACGCGGCGGTGGTTGCTGAGCCCTACTTTGTGCCCAGTAACAATAATTGGGCCGGTGACCTGGACAATCTGGTCGCCATAGCGGTCAGTGTCGGTTCGCAGGCTCCACCTCCCGTTGTTAGGGAGAGAGGCTCGGGCTTTGTCATGGCCTCTTGGCGGGGGTTAACTCTAGTTGGAGTATACTTCTCGCCAAATAGGTCCGTGGCGGAGTTTGAGGTTTTCCTCGACGGAATGGGAGCGGCCATTGGCAGGGCAGCGCCCAGCCAGATCGTCGTCCTCGGCGACTTCAATGCCAAGAGCGTGGCTTGGGGTTCTCCGAGGACGGACGTGCGCGGTGAGACAGTCTGTGAGTGGGCACTGACGTCGGGTATGGTCCTTCTTAACAGAGGTTCTGTGAACACGTGTGTAAGGCAGCAGGGGGGGTCAATAGTGGACTTATCGTTCGCTACCCCTGCCCTTGCGCCGTGTATCCGGAACTGGCGCGTCGTGGAGAATGTGGAGACCTTGTCTGACCACCTCTACATCCGCTTCGAAATCGCTTCGTCGGAGGTGGGGGTGGCCGGGCAGCCCACTGGACACGATTCAGTGTTCCCACGATGGTCCTTGGCGATGCTGGACCGGGACCTGCTTGTTGAGGCCTCTATCGTCCAAGCGTGGGTCTCGCAATCCGTGGAACCTGTGGAGGAGGTTGACACTGAAGCCTTGCGTCTGCGGGACATGCTGACGGAAGTGTGCGACGCAGCTATGCCCCGCGCAAAGCGACGCAGCCCGAAGCTTGAGGTGTATTGGTGGTCGTACGATATCTCCGAGCTCCGGTCGGAGTGCACGGTGGCACGCCGCCAATACACTCACTACCGCAGACGCCGGGTTCGGGATGAGGCGCAGACGGAACACCTTTACAGCACATACCTGGCGGCCAAAAAGGCATTGTAGCTCGCTATCAGCCGAGCCAAGGCCGCTGGAAGAGAGTCCGTCTTGCAGACCCTCAACTCGGACCCGTGGGGCCGCCCGTATCGTGCGGTGCGGGGCAAGCTGCGCAACTGGGGACCTCCACTAACGGAGAATTTGCAGCCGCAACTGTTGGCCGATGTTGTCACCGGCCTATTCCCGGACGCAATGGAGCACACTCCACCAGCTCTGGCTGGGATAGGCATCGGGGATGGTGGGTCGATGGCCGCAGAGGTTCCTCCCGTGACCGAGGCCGAAGTAGGTGTAGCCCTTCTAAAGCTGCGGGGGAAGAAAACCGCTCCCGGTCCCGATGGAATACCCGGTCGCGTCCTGGTGGCGGCCATGAAGGAGTTGGAGGAGCAATACAGGGGGCTCCTTGATGGCTGTCTGACATCGGGACGTTTTCCGAGGGTGTGGAAAACCGGGAGATTAGTTCTCCTGCAGAAGGAGGGCAGACAGGCAGACTCTCCATCTGCCTATCGCCCGATCGTGCTGCTAGACGAGGCGGGCAAGCTTTTTGAGCGCATTTTGTCTGCCCGCATCGGCTGGCACCTGCGCGAAGTCGGCCCCGACCTAGCTGAATGCCAGTATGGCTTTCGCTGGGGTCGCTCGACCATCGACGCCATCCAATGCGTGAGGGACCTGTCGGACGAGGCAACCGGGGCGGGCGGGATAATGCTAGCGGTGTCCCTGGACATAGCCAACGCCTTCAACTCTCTGCCCTTCGGGTGCATACGGGAGGCGCTCCGATTCCATGCAGTGCCCGACTATCTGCGGCGCATGATCGGAGACTACCTGAAGGACAGAGAGGTTGTGTACCAGGGACGAGACGGCGGCATGCATCGCCGACTCATGAGATGCGGTGTTCCACAGGGATCGGTCCTAGGACCGCTCCTGTGGAACATCGGATACGACTGGGTCCTACGTGGTGCGCTGCTGCGCGGGTTGCACCTCGTCTGCTATGCAGACGACACCCTCGTCACGGCGCGGGGGCGCAACTTCGAGGAGGCGGCCCGTCTGGCCACGGTGGGAGCCACCCACGTGGTCGGGCGTATTGAAGCGCTAGGCCTCAAGGTGGCCTTAAGCAAAACCGAGGCGATATGCTTCCTCGGCCGTCGAAGAGCGCCTCCTGCAGGTTCCATGGTGAGGGTGGGTGATGTCCACGTCGAGGTCAGGTCCCATTTAAAATACTTGGGCCTGGGCCTTGACATCCGGTGGAACTTCGAGGACCACTTCAGACGTCTGGCGCCAAAACTTATCGGCACAGTGTCTGCCCTCGGAAGGCTCCTTCCGAACACTGGTGGACCCGACGTGACCTGCCGCCGCCTTTATACCGGCGTTGTGAGGTCGATGGCGCTGTATGGTGCACCTGTCTGGGCGGACGCTCTGAACGCCCGTAATATCGCTTAGCTGCACCGACCACAGCGAGTGATGGCGATCAGAGCGATACGCGGATACCGGACGGTGTCACACGAGGCGGCATGCGCTCTGGCTGGCACGGTGCCATGGGACCTCGATGCCCACTTGCTGGCGTCGGTGTACTGGCGGCGCGTGGATGCACGCCACCGAGGTGTCTTCCCACCACCCGAGGTGGAGCAGCAGTGTAGGAGGGATGCACGTCGCAATCTCCTGTGCCAATGGCAAAGGTGGCTCCAGGAGCCGAAGGCGGGCCTGCGGACCGTGGAGGCGGTTCGTCCTCTTCTAAAGAAGTGGGTGGACCGTCGACACGGCTCGCTCACCTTCCGGCTGGTGCAGATCCTCACAGGACACGGGTGTTTCGGGAGGTATCTGTGCCGCATAGCCGGAAGAGAGACGACTGCGGCGTGTCATCACTGCAATAGTGATGAAGACACGTTGCAGCACACCCTGGAGGTCTGCCCGGCTTGGGCGCAGGAGAGAGCGACGCTGCAACAGGCGGTAGGCTGCAACATCTCGTTGCCAGCCCTAATAGGCGCAATGCTACAGGGAGAGTCCTCGTGGCAGGCAGTGGTGTCCTTCTGCGAAAACGTCATTTTGCGGAAGGAGGCGGCGGAGAGGCTGAGAGAAGACGACCCTTCGTCTCAGCCGATCCGTCGCAGGAGGACGGGACGGAGAAGGAGAGCGTATGCTCACCTCCTTCCGGCCCCGTGAGGAAATAGCGGATTGGGGTATCCGGCCTCACGAAGCGGAGCGGAGTGCTACGTGTTTCTAGCATTCCGCTCATACCTGGAGGATAATGGGCAATGGAGGGGTCCACCAGGACTGACGCTGGCGGAGTTGCGGAAGATTGCGAGGGCGTTCCCGCGACTCCGTCGTACGGCGTGAGAAGGAACACCATGGGGTTTTAGCCGGTAAGAGTCCGGCATAACCCTGTCGCCATCCCCAGCGACAGGGTATCCATGAGGATTTCCCCATGAAAAAAAAAAAAAAGGTTAGAGTTACGCATCTTAAGGCCGAGTTAGGTTTATTTCGCAATTTAATGTATTTTCATGTAGATTCGTGGTGATATGCAATTTGTTTGATTTCGCTTCCTTTGTGTGTTGAAAGTGGGACTTTTCAAGCCGGGGAATATGGTTACGCCAACAGTATGTTCGCGTGTAATTTTTCATTCACAAAATAATTAACACTTGCAAGGCTGAATATCTATACTTAGTTAAGCTAAGGGTTGATTTACTTTTCTTGTAATTTCGTGTAATCTACATATTGGGCTACGCGAAGTTCAAAATTCGCGCGCTCCGCTGCAAATCCCTGCAGCGGGTAGTTTTTTTGACACGACGCATCTACGTCGTGGCAGTTATCTAGAACGCGCCGGCATAAAAAGTTGATCTCATCCCGGCTCTCGGTGTATTCTCTCTCCGAGTGAAAGACGTCCACCCAACGCGCGTCGAAGGGCCTTAATACGCTGATCACATCAGAAGACCTTCGTACTAGTGCCTCCAGCAAAGTGCTTGTTGTGACGGTCGCGCACCGCATCGCTGGCCAGCATACGTTCGGCCATTCCTTTAAGAAACTATTATATCAGCAAACAAACTAGTGTTCTGGATCGCAGTGTTGTTTTGAGAAGCCCCTGGACCAATGCAGATTGCTGGACTTGCAAGGTTGGTAAATCTTGTAAAAAATGTGACACGCAACTCATTGGAAGCATTAGAAAACGATGAAGCCAAAAAAGAGTAGAAAAATATTTACGTGAAGTGGATTGGCTGGACAAATTTAACTATCATATGAACACGAACACAAAAGATGTCAATATTGACGTTTTCTGTCATGGAGACTACAGGGCTCAAAACATTATGATGCGAGAAAAGGTTCGTAATTATAAATGGAACTAATAAAAATCAAGTCATACCCCGTTTCAGAAGCTCACTAACTCAGCTACTTACCTTTAGTGACCTATATTTCTTCGGTTTGACCACAAATTATTCGTAAATGCTGTTGATTATGTCAATGTACGAACTCGCTGTATATTGCGTATTAAAACTTAAAGCCCTTGTAAAATACGTTGCCGCAATAATACATTATTATCATTAGAACTTGGAATCCGCTGGCATCGTAATTTTAGTTTTTGAATGGTAACCGAAATAAAATAACCCTGTCATACTCATACAACTAAGATACACACAAGATCTTAAGTACAAAAGATTTTTTTAAAAAGCGCAACATAAATTGACTTACTTAAATTGTGGGCTTAAGCTGTTAATAATTTTGGTTTCTTACCTATTTTCAACTATTTTCATTCTTTTCAGGATGGCGTTTGTACGGATATAGTGCCCTTGATTATCAACTTACTCACTACGGACATCCAGTCAACGACATTATCTTTTTCATTGTTGGAACCTCAGACAAAGAATTTCGCAAGAAGCACATGGATTATTTGACATCCCTTTATTATGATTCATTAAAAAGTTACTTGTTATATTTCGACATGAAAATTGAAGACATATATCCTAAAGAACAAATGATCAAGACTTGAAAGACAGGCCAGATTATAGTGTTATAATAGGGTTATACTTTTTTAACTTTTTCTATGCACCCGAAGATAACTTTCCAGATCTCAATACGGATTTGACTACGCAAAAATTGACCATGTCAGATATGTGTAGGAAGCGCATTAATGACTTAGTAGACGATTTTATTAAATGCGATATAATGTAAATTAAAAGTTCTTTTGTAATCAATCAAATACAGATATGCTATTGTTTCATAGTGAACGTCATTGTGAATGTCACGGGAATTATGCATGCAAAGATTCTTAATCTGCCTGGTTTCCAATTTATTAAATAAGTTTTTGAAACTACGTTGGTGTGCAAATTATTCCCAATAACAAAACCCACTTCTCGTACAAAATTGAGTCTAAAAATAGACTCAAGAGTCAATAATGATTACTCACAAAATCTTTGATATCTCAGTAATGAAAAATGCTGGAAATAAAACATACATAGGTTAAAGACACAGGCTTTCTCTCACAGAGGGAGTATTAATTTTAAAAACCTATTTAAAGGCTAAAATTTCCACCCATGCCGGGACTCAAACCCGCGACCTTTGGTTAATCGTGCCAGTGCTCTCCCAACTGAGCCAATGGGCGACTTACCATTTCAGGCACTGATGTATTTGTACCTTAAATGGGATAGCTTCATGGTTGACGAGTGATAGCGCTACTAAAACTTCACCATACTTTTAGGGCTTTTTCAACGAGGAACCCTTTAATTTAACAATGTCTGAATATTTTTTAATGACATTAAATATTTTTTTAACATCCTTTTTATTATTTTTTTAGGGAACCCAACTAAGTTAGAGATCATCGCTGACAAAAAATCGTATGCTTGGATTAGTGTCTAAAAATATTTAGGACAGTCAAATGTTTTTTGATATAGGCATATATTTGCAAAATATTAAGCTGTTAAGCAAGTGCGAGTTTTTTTGCAGTGAGATGTCTAAGCCAAATCGGCACCACTGGCTGCGCTTTAGAGGGAGGCTTACCAACCCAGGGTTTGGCACCAATATTTTTTTGGCCATCGTTTATATTACTATGTAATTGTACTCAACACTTTGTTGTAAAACAATACCATTCCTTGAGTTATTCTGCAATTGGGGAATAATGGAACCGAAGTTTTGTTTAAAGTTGGAGATTCTTTCCAATGACGAAATATAATTAGAACCACTTCTATAGACCAAGAATTACAACGAGAATCTGACCGGTTTTTGGCTTGTTTTCTAACTATAGATGAAACATCGCTTCACCATTACGAACTTGAAACAAAAAACAATCCATGAGACCATTATTACCGAAGATCATGGTTTTTTTAGGATAACCAAGGGGTAGTGCTGATTTAATACCTTAGTCATGGAGGCACGATTACATGGAATATGCACACAGAAAAAATTGCCTCACAAAATACGCGACAGAGTCATCTGTCGCGTATTTTGTGAGGCAATTTTTGAGGCAATGGCGCACTCGCTAAAGTTGTTTGGTTTCATCAAGATAACTCCCCAGCAACCAAGTGCAAAGTTGCGATGGCTGCCGTCAATTTCTTAAATTCCTTGTATTTCAGAGGTTGAAATAATATCTAAGAGGTCAGAAATTTGACGATGCTGATGCAGTAATCACCGCAGTACTGTAGAGTACCGCAGTGTTGTAGAGAATATAGATGGATTTTTTTAAGAATGTTATTTCAGGTTTACAGAAAAGTAGTAAACAATTAAAAGGCGACTATGTTGAAAAAATCATTCTCACTTCTTACTGAGCTCTCTAGTACATAATTGTATACGTTTTCCATTTATTTTCCGTAACTATACAATAGCTGAAGACAAGGCGCTATGGCGCTCATTAGGGGAGGGCTATGTTTAGCAGTGGACTACATAATATAGCCTGAAAAGAAGAAGAAGAACTATACAATACAGTCTAACCCGCAAAAATTATCGCTATTAGATCTGTAAAACCGTTTATGATCTGTCACGCTTTAAAGCTAAACACAAAGTAGCGGTACTATCCATCTAGGAGGTTCTCTATGGCAAGGACCATTTTCTCATAGTTGACAGTATGAAATATCTGCAGCAATATATGGATAAAGTAAAAGAGTGTGTACGAAAATTTGATCTAGTAACAAATGCCTAAAACAAGATTATATTTAGACCTCAGACTGCACTTGTGCAGGTCTATGTTTCATAAATGGAAAAAGGCTAGAGAACGTGCAGTTTTTTTTAGTAACTTAGGAGTTTTATAAGTAGCTTATTCGTAATGTTTTCAATTTGGATTCACAGTTTCAAACCAAAGGTCATAAATTAAGAGTACTAGTAAAATGACTTGATAAAAATTCAATGTTGATAGTTATATAACTACTATCAAAACATTAATGTATTAATAATGCATTTGTGCTATTCAAAGAAAATCACAAGCCTTCAAAATACTGTTTATTTCAAAATCTAGTTTAGATTAATTTTAGACATACAGCAAGTCCAATAAGATTTTTTTGTTGCTTTTATTGTATAAGTTTATCATCATATTTTTAGTTTTTAATAAGGGCTTATATAATTTTCTTTATGATGTTAAGGGGCGAGCCATGCCCACAAAAAAATTTAACTTTTGTTGGGACAATTTGAAATTGAGATTTTTTTAAAATATTCTTACAAAAAAAGTAAATGTAAATGACAAACTCTCACCGACATGTTTTAGAGAGTGCTCATTTTAGAAATAACGATGTATGACACGATGAGAAAGACGCATGACTAAACAAGCTTTCGTCTCGATATACCATGCATAAAAGACGACTTCACGTAATCTCGACATAGATAAGTCTAGTGCGAAATCATCAGCGGCCGATTCTTCACTGCATATCGATTTACTGTTATCTTTTCACAATGGTGAGGAAGTTAGTGAATGATTAAATGATCGCTGAACTTAATGAACTTGATTGAGCTAGTGCATAGTCATCTTGCAGTAGACCCGGCGCGTGGTGTTGCCTAGTGGAAGTCTAGTTAACGGCGAGTATGAGACGACCCACTACTGATATTTAGACAAAAAACCTTTTTAGTAAAGTGAAGTTACATATTGTTACGTAATACAATTTATCTCTCGATCTTCTTTCATCATCTTTCACGGTATAAATAGAAGAGATAGTACTTGTTTTGCTTTTTTATCTTGAATATATTGTCAAACGTAGCAACTTTTCGGTTTTACTTCGTACGAGTGTTTTCATAATGGAAGTAGTGTCAAATTTCGATTCTAAATTAAAAATAACTGATGAAAATATACTTGATTTAGTGAACAAGGAAAAATTACAACCGCAGTTGATAGTATCTCTAACGGAAATAATAAAAGCCGAAGGATTCTTATCGTTCAAATTAGAAACAAGCTTTATTGAGGCTTCTGGTTGTAATTACTTCGGAGAACTTCATGTGGTACAAATAAAAGGAAATACTGAGAAGGGATATAAACTTATCAATCTGTTTATCAAATCCATTCCGGCGCTTGGCACCGATTTGGATTTCATTTCCTTCGAGGAAGTATATGCTAGAGAAATATTTGTTTACACTAAACTAAGTGACTTAATCGAAGAACTGCAGTCAAGAGCCAACACACCTCATAATGAAAGATTTAAATTTGCAAAGTTCTATGAAACATCCAACAAGAAGGCAATCATAATGGAAAATCTATCATTAAAAGGTTTCGAGGTACCAGAAAGAATGGCGATTCCTTCTTTAAGCTTTTGCAAAATGGCAATAAAACAACTAGCAAGATTTCACGCACTATCATTCGTGATGAAAAAGGAGAAGCCTAAATTTTACGAGAAAGAAATCGTATCTAAAAAGACGTTGTTAAATTTCAATCAGACTTGGTTGGCAATGATAAAAAACGTAACACAAAACGCTGTGGAGGCATTGGAAAATGTTGAAGC
Source organism: Yponomeuta sedellus (assembly GCA_934045075.1). NCBI lineage: Eukaryota > Metazoa > Arthropoda > Insecta > Lepidoptera > Yponomeutidae > Yponomeuta > Yponomeuta sedellus. Next base: position 4,055,762 of record OW203739.1, read on the forward strand.
TAAAAATAGAGTAGAAAAATATCTACGTGAAGTGGATTGGCTTGACAAGTTTAATTATCTAATGAACACGAACGCACAAGAAGTTAATATTGGCGTTTTCTGTCATGGAGATTACAGAACTCAAAACATTATGATGCGAGAAATGGTTCGTAAAAATATACAGTTTTATTTATTAAATTTAGGAAAAAAAATCGGAAGCTTATTAATTTAGCTGCGTACCTTTAGTGAGATTTTTAAATTTATATTGATTATAAAAACTTGACTAATTCTCTGTGAATGTCAACGATTTTAATATCGTTTTTGCTGTTACAATAATAAAACTTTTATGGCACTATATTCTTTTTGGCATTTTGCGCACCATAGATTTCACGATACAAAATTTAATGTCTATCAAGGCACAGCCAAGGTCTTACTGTATGTAATGTATATAATTATCATTAGTGCTTGAAATTTGCTAGTATCTAGCATATACCTAGTTCACATTAATACTTCTATACTGCACACTATTTCTTAAATGGAAAATCTGTTTGTGTTATCTACAGAAGCGGAAAATTTATATATGTAATTCTATTTAAAAAACCTATTTAGAGGCTAAAAATTCCACCCATGCCGGGATTCGAACCCGCGACCTCTGGCTATCCGTGCCCGCGCTCTTACCAACTGAGCTAATGGCCGACTCATCGGCATCAGTGAAATTTCGAACCTCTTTACAACATTCTCTGTATATAATTCTACTGTACGTGAGCATATCATTGAACTCCTCCTAAACGGCTGGACGGATTTGAATTAATTTTTGGGCGTTTGCGTGGCGCTAGTTTTAATAATAATAGTTTTTTTTGTACCTATTTTTGTTTCTTTTCAGGACGGTGAATGTATAGAAATACTGCCTGTTGACTATCAACTTACTCACTATGGACACCCAGTGAACGACATTATCTATTTCATGTTTGCAACCACAGATAAGGAATTTCGAAAGAACCACATGGGAAATCTAACATCCCTTTATTATGACACATTGAAAGATTTCCTGTTGTACTTCGACATGAAGATCGAAGACATATACCCTAAAGAACAATATGATCAAGACTTAAAAGAGAGACTAGATTATGGTATTGTAATTGGGTTATACTTTTTAAACTTTTTCTATGCCCCTGAAGATGACCTGCCAGATCTTCATAATGATTTGTCCACGCAAAAATTGTCCATGTCAGATATGTGTAGAAGGTGCCTTAATGAATTAGTAGACGATTTTATTGAATGGCATATATTGTAAGTAAATATGTTATTCGTTTGCAATAAATCAAATACAATTTTTATAATGTTTTGTAATTAATATTATTGTGAAACCAAACACAATTACATAAATATTCTGAATTTATCTGGTTTCCAATTAAATACATGACACCAACCCTCTTATGTCTCCACTGCTGGGGCACGGGTCTCTTCCTGCATCGCAGGAATGTTAGTCCATACTCCATCACGGGGGCCAAGTGCGCGTTGGCGGAGGATTGTAAGACAGTGGCGGGCCTTACTGTCTCAAGTTATCAAGCCGCCTATAAGGCCTCTAGCCTAGCTTAACGACTGCCATTACATGACAGGCGGCACCAACGGCTTAATATGCCTTGCGAAGCACGAAAGCGCTCGGAAAAAATGCCCTACAAATGGTGCGGGTTTTAGCGGGGAACATACAAGGGTTGATATCGAAAATAACAATTAAAGCAGATAGACAACACAAACTCAATAAAGATAATGCATGTACAGTATAAAATACAACTTACAGTCTGTTAGCTTTTAGAATATACCTCGGGCTCTAGAGTAGGCTTCGGTTTTCGCCGAAAGCACACGAGTGTAATACTACTTCCTGCTCAGTATAAAACTTTTCTTCACTATTTTGAAAAGTTATGTAAAGATATAAATAACAGTACAAAATAAACGTTACTTTATTGCAATATATTCGATTCTATCCGATAGTAGCCGAGGTATATTCTAAAAGCTAGCAGACCGTACAGGTAATAACTATGCTATTACAAACTTATGTATTTCCGCTGTGTTATATTTTTCCGTTGCCTTTTTTCACTGCAATTTTACATTGTAAATTGACATTCAGCAAACAGTATGTAAATTCTTGACGTTAAAATAAAAAAACTGATTTGATTTGAGTATTCATTTTTGAGTAGGGCATACCCTCTTCCCCTACCCCCTGGGATAAACTGTTAAATGTAAAAATGTGAAAATATCAGGATAGTAGCGCTGAATTGAATGGAAAAATATCATGACCGAGAAGGCTTTACAAGTTAATAATTAATAATCAATTTCTCTATCGATTAATCTATTTTCACTTCTCATGCTCTAAAATTGCAAATTTGTGCAGGATATAGGCTGCACAAAATCGATTTTTGTGCACAAGTGCATTAACGTATCTACTCATAAATGTATCTATATTAGGGCAAAGAAAATGAGCCATACAGCTAAACACAATAAAAAGTTCACAGACTGGATTTGTTATTTTATAATATTTAATTAAAAATAGAATCGCTCGTAGCCCCGTCTGTCTGAGTAATCTTAAATGATCACGAAGGTTAAGCAACACAGGGCGCGTTCAGTGCATGGATAGGTATACCGTCTATGACTAACGCTAGTGGCATTTTTCGAAGCGGTTCCGTGCTTCGCAAGGCACGTTAAGCAGTTGGTGCCGGCTACCGTCAATAGTTGGCAGTCCTTAAGGCGGCTTAAAAACTTCTGACAGTAAGACTAGCTACTAGTCTTGCAATCCTCCACCAATCCGGACTTGGCCCCCGTAGTGGAGTATGGCCTATACCTTCCTCAGGAAAGAGACCCGTGCCCTTCGGTAAGGATAAAATGGGTTGATAATGACCATGACTTTAATTTATTTGCCTTATGTGTTTTTTCAGACATAAAAATATTAAAATTTAAATTAAAGTACGGTAGGTTATTTGAATAATGTAGGAAAATTGTTATTACAAAAGTAATTTATCAGTAAGTAGGTTGCTTAGGTCTGCAGCCCAAGCCTAATAGATTTTTTTTATCGTCGATTTAAAAAAAAGAAAGCGGCGGGAAACAGGTCTTGTTTTTTCGTTTGTTATTTGGTAATTTCTTCAATTTGCTAAAAAAGCTACTGTTTTATTTCGTCGCAATCGAAATGAAAAGCAGAGTTTATAACTCGTCGACAATACCATTTTATCCTTGACATTACTATCAGTAATGTCAAGGATAAAATGGCGAGCCTAACTGTCGGTTGTTATCATAAGGCCCCTGACATGGCTTCACGACTGCCATTATATGACAGCCGGCACCAACGGCTTAACGTGCCTTGCAAAGCACGAAAGCGCTCTGAAAAAATACCACTAGCGGTAGTCACGGGACGGTCACCCATCCTGCACCTGACCCCGCTTGTTGTTGCTTAATTTAAGTGATTGCTTCCAATCACTCGGTTCGGCAAGGCCACGAGCGTGTCACCCATAGTTAGTTAGTTAGATCTGAGATTTCCGCACTTAGCCTCAAAGTTGGGCCATTGTACGTAGCAAGCGCTGAGGTACGCTAACACCTCAGACACTAGGGTTTCCTGACGATGTTTTCCTTCACAGTCAGCGAGTAGTATTCCTACTATAATTTCAAATGTACATAACTTAGAAAATAAAGTCTTTGGTACATGCCGGGGTTCGAACTAAAAGCGTGTCACCCATATTTGGGTTTTATATCGTTTACACCATAGTATAGACTTTTGTTGAATGGGTCATTGCAAAACATAGTAGGTAAAGGAAGACCATTTTTCGTTTGTGAAATATTTATGTAATTCTAGCAGTTGCTCGCGACTTCATCTGCGTAGAATTATTATTTCGAGTAGCTTATATTAGCGTGGTATAGAAAAAAAGTAACATTATGACATTAATATTATCACATAAATAGTTTTTATGTGATAATAAATAAAATATAACAGTCTGACAATATTTAAAATCTCAATAATGTAACAGTATGTTGGCACTATAATAACGTAACAATATTTTCAACATAAGAAATACAATACGCTAATTAAGCACTGCGGAGCTCTAATCAGTATGCTCCTATAAACTATATTTAACCATTTTTTTTTAAATTTTCATTATACATTAAATGTTTGTCACTCTAGCGGTTTTGGCATCGCACGCCAGCGTAGCATATGGTATATTTTTTCCTACTTACTTGACACCTCTCGTCATATTTCAGACAATTCACAAAATATATTTTAAAATTGTAGCCTATGTGTTATTCTGACCGTATGATTTTAAAGTTGCACTAAAATCCTTTCAGTAGTTTTTCGTGAAAGACTAACAAACATCCATCCATACTTACAAACTTTCGCATTTATAATATTAGTAGGATATTAAAAAAATTGTCGAGAAGGGCGACGCCCTTCTTCTCTCCTGGCCAAACGGTGGATTGTAGATAAGTGAAAAAATTTTAAACTATCAGTGCTACCATAAAGTTAACAAAAAAGGAAAACTTAGTTGAAAAATTCCATTGAAAATTACTTACTGAAAATGTTCTTTGTCTTCACAGCAAGTAAAAATCCCTCCTTCTTCAGAAACCTACGTGAATACGTTGCGTGTGGCTAGACTAGCACTTGACCAATATGCTGCCACAGTGTCAAAGTGCAAAAATACCCGCCTATTTATGCTACTTCACTTTACTTACGCAGTACTCGACATCGTATAGTTTTGACTTTGCGCTCACAGAAGCTCACCGATATCTATTTCTCCCAAGGCTAGGTTATAATTTTCTAACACTGATAAATAATGTCACGTTGCCTTACGCAATTGAGCAAATAGATAGAATATGTTCCTATGTGACATGATAAGCATAAAATTATTTTAAATTACCAGATATAAAACAGTACTTTGTAGTGATATTCCACTGTGTTTAGACGTTTAGATTTCGAAACAGCTTGTGTCGGGAAAGTAAAATTTGCTTAGTAATATTTTTCTAAAATTTAACTGCAAACATGTTTAATTTTAAAGGAGTAAAACTTCCAATGCATTTAACAAAATCGATGATAAAGATCATACATAAAGAAGATTTCAGAAGTTGCACAATAGAAGCAAAAAATGTTAACACCTGTGGTGCAAATTATTTAGGTGACATATTTGAGGTGAACATTATAGGAGAGACCAGCCAAGGTCACAAGGAATTAAACATTTTCATAAAAAATCTGATCGAAAATGATGAAAAGATAACTTGTATGTCCTTGAAAGATATGTATTTGATGGAGATCTTCGCTTATAATAATTTAGGCATTGTATTTCGAGAACTGCAAAATGAATGGAATGTACCTGTAGAAAAGAAATACAAAATGCCAACATTTTACGATACAGATAATCCTAATGTTATTATACTGGAAAATATGACCAAAAAAGGATTTCATTCACCGAACAGAGAAAGTGTGATATCTTTAAGTCTTGCAAAAGTGTCACTAGAGGAACTTGCGAAATTCCATGCTCTATCTCTTGTTGTTAAAAAAAAACGACCAGTTTATTTTTCAAATATTATCCAATGCAAGAAAACAGGGTACATTTTTAACGACTCTTGGTATGGTCTCATCAAAAACTCATTTGACTCTGCCATAAAATCATTGAGATCTGACGAAGCTAAACATAAAGTAAAGAAGTTTCTTGAACGGGTCATGGACAAATACAACTACTATTATAACGAAAAAAACTCTCAAGTTAGTGTTTTATGCCATGGCGATTACAGGACTCAGAATCTTTTGATACGGGAAGAGGTAAGTAACATTAATTTGATCAGAAAATAGAAATTGAGGAGGATTTATAAATATTAATATTATTACCATTAAAGCAAAGAAATCGGTAAACCTTTATGAAGGAAAGTAAATAAAGAAAATGGCTTTATTTTTTTTAATGCACTAACCCGAGCTAAGAACCATTCTAAAAACCTATTTAGAGGCTAAAAATTACACCCATGCCGGGACTCGAACCCTCAACCTCTTATATTCAAAGTTATCAAGCGCAGTTTATTTATTCTAATCAATTCAAATCAAATCAAAGCGTTTTATCCAAATGTTCACACAACGTTACCAGTATAACATTTCAAAAACTAGGTTGTTTTGAAGAAGAAATGGAAAATAAACTTAGTCTTTTCAGAGTCTTTTGATTAATATATAGAGTTTACAATTATTCTACAACCCAGTACAAATGCATTGAAGTGCCATGAATTCCAGATAATTTTATTTGTCGTTGAAATAATCCGCAATGTTATAGATATTTTGGCACAAAGGTTTACAAGTTTTTGAAACGCGTTTCTGGCAAGTTTATTATAGTACTCTAGTGACCTTATTGTAAACATGTATACAATGTCCAATAAAGGATGTATTAACCTTTGCCAGTCTTAATCTTGGGAACGAAAAAGTATATTTTTTTTCTTGTATTTGCATTGTGTTGGCTAATTACAGTTTTAAAGTTAGTTATATTTTTTCCCACGTATGTAATATTCTCATATATACACTGATACATGCGGCAAACTGAAAACAGGGCGCTATGGCGCTCATTAGAGGAGGGCTATGTCCAGCAGTGGACTACACAATATAGCCTGATGAAGAAGAAGAAGATACACTGACTAGAGATTGTCAGCATGACAGTTCCTTTGAAAAAAATCTCTTGATGCATTCCCACTACCTACCATAAGTTGTCTCATGAATATTGAGAATTTTAAATTTTGCTCAGTTTATGAATTATAATTACAAACCTCAATTTTTTTTAGAAGTTATCGTTTTTATTAAAGATGGAGGGAATGACTGGAGTCGTTTTGCTATTAAAGGCGTCAAACGATAGCATAATATTGGTACTGGCTACCCAACAGTTAATAGCGATCAAGTACGATGGGTTTGCGTACCAAAAAAACAAAACAAAACAATAATGATTTCGAAATAATTCATTTTCAGCATGGAGAAACCGTCGAAGTAGTACCAGTGGACTACCAAATGATACACTATGGCAATCCAGTTAATGATTTCATCTATTTTATCTTCGGTGCTACAGACCAAGAGTTCCGGCGAAATCATCTTGATTACCTCAAAGATATATACTTTGACACTTTGAAATCCTTTCTTTTCTACTTTGACATAGATGCAGAAGATGTATATACAAGACGGGCATTCGAAAAGGATTTCAAAGAAAGACTTGACTATGGCCTCATAGCAGCAATACAGTGGTTGCCATATATGCTTGCTCCTGAGGATGATTTGCCAGATTTTAGTAAAGATGACACAAGTTCAATCAAGCATGCTAGAAGTGATGTCTATGTGAAAAGGGTCAACGATTTGGTTGATGATTTCATGCAGTGGGGCTATTTGTAAAGCATCAATTTCTTGTGTACAATTTAACACCATGTTGCAGTGGGGTAGGATCAGGGCTCTGCCCTACCTTTCTTAAATTTCATACCTGGGGTGTATGAAATTTAAGAAAGGTAGGGCAGAGCAGCAATGTTGCAAAAACTCTTGCCTATGAGAGGTTCTTCTTTACTTGCCACGATCCTGACAAACTGATCTTCTGCTTCATCGTGATCCATCAATCGTTGCACGTAATTACATCAGGTGCAGTTACTTTTTATTTTTACTAATACGTCCGCTATGTGGTCGACGATTGTCTAACTATCAATCCTTTTTGTCAATCTTTCTTCCCTCTTCCATTTAATGCTTTTTAATGGAGAATGAAAATTGTTAAAACCATAATGTAATGCAATCTTTTAATGTATTTTATTTCCTGGTATGAATAATAAAGAGTTCTAATCTAAGATATAAAAATCTCTTGTCATAGTGTTTGTTATTAAACTCCCCCGAAAAAGCTTAATTGGTTTTTATGATTTTTTTGTGTAAGTCTGAGAATAGGTCGCAAGCTAATTAAAAGGCAAACAACATTTAAGGGGTCACCCAGTAAAATTTTATGTAATAAAATACGGACGAGAGTTTTTGTAATTCAATGTTTCAAAACAAAGACACAAACAAATTAGAAAGGAGTGTTCTGTTGTTTCAACAATTTATTTGGTTTGAAAAATCTGGTAGGCCTTAGCTACATTAGCACGTAGAAATAAAAAAAATATTTAAAAAAATAAAAGAACCCGACTGCAGTGATAAATCAACTGAAAGGGAAAAACTAAGATAACTTTATTTTCAAATGCTAATGTCGAATCAGAAGAGTTCATGCTGCTTTACTTGAGGGACCAAATAATATAACTTTATAAGCATTATTTGCTTAAACTGTTGCATTTATTATTTTATATAAAATGTTGCAGTCGGGACCCATTACTGTTTGTTTAAAGTCCTCTAATGGGTCCCGACTGCATCATTTTATATAAAATAATAAATGCAACAGTTTGAGCAAATAATGCTTATAAAGTTATATTATTTGGTCCCTCAAGTAAAGCAGCATGAACTCTTCTGATTCGACATTAGCATTTGAAAATAAAGTTATCTTAGTTTTTCCCTTTCAGTTGATTTATCACTGCAGTCGGGTTCTTTTATTTTTTTAAATATTTTTTTTATTTTTGACCTTTTAGTGACTCAGTTAAACGATAAAATTTAAAGGTCCATCTGTTCTGTTTACATGCATTAAATCGTTATATTATTTTATGTCCTAAATGAATTTTAGTTTATTGCTTTATTTTCTTTTGTTCGACAATGGACATGTCTCGGCAAATCATAAATATTTTTAATGATATACTTATTTTTAATGATATATGACCTGTTTTCGTACCAGAAAAAACGGTTGCGTTTCGTCGTCGAAAAATCGGACAACGACCCACTCCTACAGCGCAAAGCGAGGTATATTACCTACGTCACTAGTCGTGCCAATTATTAGTGGACAGTCAGTATTGGCCGCAGTGATTCACAAGCGCTCAAATACTATCCAATTTTGTTTAATATTATGTAGGGCCTTCGGACAAAACCATACCGCAATTTAGAACACAAACAGCGCCATCTGTGGTTGGGTAGAGGAACTAATATATACTTTTTAATAATTTATATAAAAGTTAGTATAGTTCCTCTTTTATATAAATTATAAAAAATACTTTTTATAATTTATATAAAAGAGGAACTATTATATAAATTATAAAAAGTGCCAATGAACCTTATAAATTATTGTTACCTGGCTGAGACTAGTTGGTGAAATGTGTATGTTAACCAAATGTAAACTTTATTCTTTCAACCAGTGTTTTGTTGGTGGCAATAAATATCTTTTTACTTACTTTTACTTACTTACTAATGCTACAGTACTTTAATTACTTAGAAGTGAATATTATTTGTGTTGCGTTTGTTCTCTATTAATGCTGATTTAATGTAATCAAAGACACCCGCAAAATTCTCTTTTAAATACTTTGCACGTGTTAGGCGTAGTTAAACAAAATTATATTTTTTTATTAAATGAATGATCTAGAAGGATCAAACCACTTTATAGGAATTATTTCTTTCCGCATTTGTACCGATTCTATAAATGGTTTGTTTACATGTAGACCAAAGCCAAAATTATGTATACACATGTATTAGAATAAATAAAATATAGCAGCGCCATCAAGTGGCTAAAAGTGGTACTTTAATTGCTTAGAAGTAAATGTTATTTTTTGTTCCGTTGGTTCTCTATTAATGCTGATTTTATGTAACCTACGTCATCCGCAAAATTCTGTTTTAAATATTTCACACCTGTTAGGGGTAGTTCAATAAAATTAGTATTCGAATTCAATAAACTAAATATAACAGCGCCATCTAGTGGCTCCTAGCTGTACTTTAACGAAGCTTCTTAACGAATTTTATTTTTCGTCACGGTTCTGATCGCATAATTATGATTTTATATAGCCTATGACACCCGCGCAAGGATGCCGAATCGAATGACACCTTGTTTAACAAAATCTGACCATTGGTTAAGGAGTTATGAGGGAACATAGAATCGGACATACTTACATACATACATACATACATACATACATACATACATACATACGCACTAAACACATTACCCTCCTTTTGGGCTTCGCTGCAGTCGGGTAATGATGTAACTATTTGTTTGGCACTATAAAGATATCACTTAGAAGCGACCGTCTGAATGTTGTTAGCAACCAACATTCGGACGGGCCAAGATTATTACAAGAAAATAAGGATTTTTATCTCTGCCAATGATAAAAACTTCCATACTCAATTATATGAATGTAAAGTTTTATAATAGTTTCTTTAATCAAACTGTAGCAATGTACAACACAGTTTTTTGTTGTTTAAAGGTAGGTAAAGATACATAAACATTCATGCATAAAGCAATGATAAATTGCTTCTTTTGAGCGCTATATCTACTGCCAAAAATTATAATTATTTATTTTTTATTTAACCTGAATGTCTGGAGTGTTTATCCACCTTAGCGCTTAAAATTGCCAATCGGTGGTGGGCACGCGTGGTAATCAAGCCCAGATTCTCTCTTTCTGACAGAAGGCCTGTGCCCTGCAGTAAGACGTGTATAGGCTACATAAAAATATGTTGATATTGAATGTTGTTTTCAGGGTATAGTATTTTCTAAAGCTAACACGAGCACTAGACAAAATAAAAATTGTTTTTGTACAGATTTTACTAGTTAAGTTTATATTTTACAATTTTCCGACGTTTCGGCACTTTGTAAAAATGTAAAATTAACGAGTGAAATCCGTACAAAAACAGTTTTTATCATATTAAGGGTTTCATGAGTATAAACCACGTTACTAGCATCCTTTTTTATATATTTATATTCTCTATCTTACACTATGAGATCTCTCACTTCAGTTCTGGGGTTTCCTGCGTGTGCTAAGTCAGTAAAGAGCTTACTATGACTACAAGTGATTATGCAGTCAACGCAGTAGTAAAGAGGTTCGAAATTTCACAGATGCCGGGTAGTCGCCAATTAGCTCAGTTGGGAGAGCGCTGGTACGGTTAGCAAGAGGTCGCGGGTTCGAGTCCCGGCATGGGTGATATTTTTAGCTTCTAAATAGGTTTTAAGCCGTAGTAGTATTTAAGCCTACACTAATTTTGTGTTTATGTGTTACTCGCAATGAATACTCTATGAAAAAAAAGGCAGCCGATAGTAAAAATGATTAAACTTTAACGTCCATATTTCGTGAGCAAATATTTGATTGAGGAATTAGTTTATTGAAAGTACTACAATATTCAAGCGAAATTCCAAATATGAAGGTCTTATGAAGCTTTAAGTATGCAGGTGGGTAAAAATTAGGTCGAACTGGTTAATAAAAAATACATTAGCTCTTGCTTCGCCCATTTTAAATCAAACTTGGCTTTTCACAATATTATAAGTCAACGTAAATATATTAAATAAATATTTTCTTTTCATTATCGCAGTACCTACTTATATAGACAGGGAACGTTAGATAAGTAGTTCAAATATCATAGTTAATAATATATAAGCCAATGACATATTTGTGCCTGATATCCTATATTTTTTCTGGTTATTCATTTAATACAAGACTTAATTTAAAATCCAGTGGATAGCTACGGAATAAAATTGCACTCATAAGTAAACACGTAACGCGACAAAATGACGGTTATAGTTTAAGTATCAAGATATAAATGGAGGAAGTGGAAAGCAATATTATTCATTATTTTCAATCTCTTGTCAAACGTGGTCGCTCAGGTGTTCTCTTTTCTTTAAACTCGGGTTATCATAATGGAAGTAAAAACAAATACCAATTTAAAATTTAAAGCAACTGATGAAAATGTCCAAAATTTGTTAGATGAAGAAACGTTACAACCGCATTTGAAATCATCTCAAAAAATAATAAAGCACGGATAGCCAGAGGTTGCGGGTTCGAATCCCGGCATGGGTGAAATTTTTAGCATCTAAATAGTTTTTTTAAAAATAATAAAGGATGAAAAGTTTTTGTCGGTTGAATTGGAAATAAATTTTACTAAGCCAGGTGGTAGTTTTTTGGGAGAACTTTATGTGGTACAAAAAAAGGAAATAATGAGGAAGAGTTTAAACAGATCGATATTTTTGATAAATCCATTCTGCCGTCGAGCAAATATTTAGAGTTCATTTCATTAGATAAAGTATACATTAGAGAGATATTTGTTTACACTTAACTAAGTGACGTATTCAAAGAACTGCAGTCTAGAGTTAACATAACTGAAAATGAAAGGTTTAAACTCGCAAAATATTACGAAACTTTTATCAACAAGGCACTTGTAATGGAAGACCTAAGAATAAAAGGTTTTATTGAGTTATTGCGAAATGTAGTGTAGACACTTTGCAAAGAGCATTAGGCGAAATAAACAATAAAAAGTGAACAGTTTGAAAAATGACCAATCTGTGAAAGGGACAACCTGCATTATAACGTTTAAAAAAATGAAATGCATAGAAATTCTATTCTAAAGAATCAAGAAGATAATCTGACATAATGAACGTTACAGTTAGTGTTAGTTAGGTGTTAAATTATTTTAGAGAAAAAATGCTTCAAAGACTAAATACTCAGCCTTTTCAGTTAGCGGCGGATGGGATTTACGCTATAATTTTTTTTCTGCATGAAATTGTGTAACACCTTATTTCACTGCCATGTTATTAAATAAAACATAGCGTTTGTATTTTTATTTCTACCACTTCTATTCCTTTTCAGGACGGCGAATGTGCGGAAATATTGGCCGTCGATTATCAACTTACTTACTACGGACATCCAGTGAACGATATTATCTTTTTCATCTTTTTTGAACTAAAACTTTCGTAAACACAACACATTTTAGACTTTTAGTCCGGATTTACTTACGGGTGGTGTTATATCGGAAAAGTCCGACCAGGTTTCGCTCCGATTCGCAGAGCTAAGCCTGGTCGGACTTTTCCGATATAACAACACCCGTAAGTAAATCCGGACTAAAAGTCTACAATATTTTTCATCGTTGGCACTGTTCTAAGATGGCTCAGGTTGCAGCTGGTGTAGAGTGGACTGTATTGTAATTTAAACCGCAGCACTAGGGAACCAGATAATTTATTCTTCAATATAATCACACACGCACCATGGATATTCGGTCACACAGAAGAGAGAGATATATTTTGTATTGCTAACTTAAAATGATAAAAGAAACATTACTTGTGTTGCCAAAAACAGGCACCACAAACCAGGAATTCCGAAGGAGACACATGAATCATTTGACATCACTTTACTATGACACTATGGGGATGCCGAGGATATATACCTACCTACCTAAGAAAACAATACAATCAAGACTTTAAGGAAAGATTAGACTATGGTTTAACAGTAGGTTTATGCTTTTTACACTGTTTCTACGCAATTGAAGACGACGTTATAGAAAATAAAACGGATGTAACTTCGAAAAAGATGCCTGTATCCGATATGTGCTCGTATATAAGGTGCATGAATGAGTCAGTAGACGATTTCATTAAATGGGGTTTATAGTAAGTTAAATATAATGACGATCATGTTCATTGTAATCACCTCAAATACTATTTAATACTCTGAAATCATTTCTTTTCTATTTTGACATAGATACATACTGTATATATACTACACAAAGGTTCGAGAAAGATTTTAAAGAAAGACTTCATTATGGTCTCATAACAGCGATACAGTGGTTTCCGTAAAAGCTTGCTCCTTTGGAGGATGATTTCTATTTGTAAAGCATTTTTATGTAGAATTTACTATAATGTTACAGTGGGTCAAGATCTGTGCAAGCTCAAGGTATAAAATTATGGAAAGGCAGGAAAGCTGAATAAACTCACGGCTGTATCAATGAGGAGAAGGCTTCACCTTCACTTACCATGATCGTGAAAATTCTCTTCTGCTTCGTCATCATCCATTAACCATTGCTGTTACTTCTTAACTTGCCTTTAACGTAATCTAAACCTTTTAAATAACATAAACTCACGCCTGTATCCCAGAGGGGTAGCCAGGGACTGCCACTTGCTACAATCTTGACAGATCATCTTCGCTTCGTCAACGTCCATAAATTGTCTATAGGGAAGAGCGGGTGATCGTGCTCTTCCACTATAAAGGGAAATTTCTCGCCAGGCAGATCGTATTCCTGGGGACGGCCAGTCCAACTGTTGTTAGTCGGACGTTATATTTATGGTATGTCATTGAAACACTTTGATTGCGCGATGCAGGAATGTTGGAGTTTGTAGTGCGCGCGCAGGGTTGACATCTGCTCGCCACATGTCTTTCCACGCTGATTCCGGGTCTTTTTAATATTTTAAGATAAGATAATAATATTTTTTACTGTACACCAGGAAAAAAACAAACAAAAATAATTACAAAGATACAGTACAATTGGCGGCCTTATTTCTGAGAGCTACTGACTGAGAGTATTTTTAATGTGTTTTATTTTTTAGTCTATGCAACAACACGGTCGAATCTAATATATAAAAATCTCGTGTCACAGTGTTTGTTATTGAACTCCACTATAAGACTTCATAACTTTTGTGTATGCTCGGTAAGTCTGTGAAGACGTTGTAAAATAATTAATGTGACAAAACAACTATTCCGGGGTCACATAAATAGATACATAACCTCACGCCTGTATCCCAGAGGGGTAGGCAGAGACCAGGGACTGACACTTGCCACGATCCTGACAGATCAACTTCGCTTCATCAACGTTCATAAGTCGTTGCATGCACGCACACCGCCGGTTCCGAGTACTTTCCCTTTGGATCCGGGATCTTTCCCTTTGCTAATACATCTCCTATCCGGGGTCAGTTAGTATAATACATTATAAGATACAAGGAGATGAGTCCTCCAGAATGCATAGTTGTTCAACAGATTCATATTAGTCCGGTGATGGTCATTTCATTCATACTATCGGTAGTCTAGTTACCTATTACCGTTATATCAGTAGTCTAGTATTCAAAAATCATTCGAATTTTCGCAGTATCCATCTTTCTTGTCTAAATTGAATAACAAAAACAATTGAAAGTCGATATTCAAATGTTTCACATTTTTTAATAAAGAACATAATAGAAACCATTTGAAAAAAGTTTTATTCGAAAACCTCAAACCATGAAGATTCTATGTCAATTCAAAGAACCTATTGCAATAAAACGGCAATTTCATACTTTAACCCCTATTATAATAAAATACTCAGTCGTTGCTTTGACTATTTTATCTCGAACTTGGCTTAACACGCTAACGCGTATCTAGTTATTAAAAGGCGGCGTAAACATATTAAATAAATATTTTCTTTACGTTATCGGAATCCCTGCTCATATAAGTAGCTATTCAAATAAAACTGTTAATAATATGTGAGCCAAAGAAATATTTGTACCTGATATCCCCTATTTTTTCCGGTTATTCACTTAATACACGACTTATTTTAAAAGTCAGTCAGTAGCTATGGAATAAAACTGCACACAAAGAAACAAGTACCGCTACAAAGTGACAATTGTCGTTAACGTATCATAGAACGAGTATAAATAGAGGAAGTAGATAGCAACATTATTCATTATTTCCAATCTGTGGTTAAACGTGGTCGTTTAGGTGTTCTTTTTTTTTAACGTGGGTAATCATAATGGAAGTAACAACGGATACTAATTTAAAATTTAAAGCAACTCACGAAAATATCTTAAATTTATTAGATAAAGAAAAATTACAACCGCATTTGAAATCATCTCTAATGAAAATAATAAAGGATGAAAGGTTCTTGTCGTTTGAATTGGAAATAAATTATATTAAGCCTGCTGGTGGCAATTACTTGGGAGAACTTTATGTGGTACAAATAAAAGGAAATACTGAGAAAGAGTTTAAACAGATCAATATTTTTGTCAAATCCATTCTGCCATTCGGCAAAGACTTAGAGTTCATTTCATTAGATGAAGTATACATTAGGGAGATATTTGTTTACACTAAACTAAGTGATGTATTGAATGGACTGCAGTCTAAAGTTAACATACCTGAAAATGAAAAGTTTAAACTAGCAAAATTTTATGAAACTGCCAACAAAAAGGCATTGCTAATGGAAGACCTTACAATAAAAGGTTTTAAAGTACCTGAAAGAATGCCAAATCCTTCATTGAGTTATTGCGAAATGGCAATAAAACAACTAGCGAAGTTTCACGCACTCTCATTCGTAATGAAAAGAGAAAATCCAGACTTTTACGAGAAAGAAATCGTATCTAAAAAGATCTTGTATAATTTTAATGAAGTATGGGCAGGGTACATGAAAAAATTTACACAAAGCGCAGTAGAGGCAGTAGAAATCGATGAAGCTAAAGAAAGAGTTGAAAAATATCTACGTGAAGTTGATTGGAAAGATAAGTTTAACTACTCTATGAATACGAATACGAAAGATGTCAACGTTGGTGTTTTTTGCCATGGTGACTACAGGGCTCAAAACATTATGATGCGGGAGAAGGTATGTAATAATAAAAAAAATATGAATATTAATCTTTTATAAATAGATAGTTTGACCTGAGCTTTCCGCAGTTAGCCTCCTAGTTTGGAAGTTTAATGTATCTAACTCTGAAAGGTATTTAAAAACCTATTTAGAGGCTAAAAATTTCACCCATGCCGGGATTCGAACCCGCAACCTCTGGCTATCCGTACCAGCGCTCTACCAATTGAGCCAATGGGCGACTCACGGCATCAGTGAAATTTCGAACCTCTTTACAATATTCTCTGTATTACGTACAGGCAGCGACATCTGACTTAAGCAAATTGCATTACTTACTGCCCCGACTACCTACTTTGCAGTTAGGTTTAACATCGGAACGATATCACTGTACTTACATGATTACACTATTTTTATTTTTAATGCGCTAACCCGTGCTAAGGAACAAATTTAAAAACCTATTTAGAGGCTAAAAATTTTCACCTTTTTTAAAATTTTAATTTTTAAATTTGTTCCTTAGCACGGGTTAGTGCATTAAAAATAAAAATAGTGTAATCTGAAAGGTATGTTAACACTTTAGACACTAGGGTTCCTTAAAGATGTTTTCCTTCACTGTTAGCGAGTTCTATTGCAACTACAACTTCACAAATGTACATAACTTAGAAAACAAAGTCATTGGTACATTCCGGAATTTGAGCCTACGACTTCCTGATAGAAAAACAGGCGTTCTACCTTTCCGTTATCAGCGCTCTTTTCTTTAACAGTTATATTCTCATATTATGTATCAAAAGATTGATTTCCGCTTTCAGGACGGCGTTTGTAGGGAAATACTGGCCGTTGATTATCAACTTACCTATTATGGACATCCAGTGAATGATATCATTTTCTTCATTGTTGCAACCACAGACCAGGAGTTCCGAAGGAGACACATGGATCATCTGACGTCTCTTTATTATGACACGATGAAAAATTATATGCTCTACTTTGACATGGATATCGAAAGCATATACCCCAGAAAACAATACATTCAGGACTTCAAAGACAGATTAGATTATGGTGTTGCAGTAGCGTTATGCTTTTTACACTTCTTTTATCCGTCCGAAAACGATGTTATAGATAATAAAACGGATTTAACGAAAAAAATGCCAGTATCTAATTTGTATAAAAGATGCATGAATGAATTAGTAGACGATCTTATAACATGGAATTTATTGTAAGTTGAACATAATCTTTATCATTGTAATTCAGAGAGTCATTACAGAGAAACGCAATTAATGATAATGTTTATAAATATGATTTTATTACCTTATTAATTCGAGTTGTCAACTGTAATCTGTGTAGCATGTCACAGTACTCGTTAATCAATTGTTTTTTGTGACACCTTGAAATACACAAATATACCTATATGTTATAAACTGTTCCATACTAAAGTTTTATTAACAGTCGATATGTTCTAGTGAATAAAACATAGTGCAGGGGTTGCCCGATAACAACACTTTTTTTATGAACCTTCCGGACCTTATCGGACTTTTTCGTGACACTGTTTAGGTAGTTACATAGAAAAAACTTCGTCTTCTTTTTCAATGGCTACCCAATGCTAAGTATAAGTCCCTTCTCATGCACGCCCGAGCACTTTATAAACAGAAAATAGGTAACACCCCATATACAATACAATTTAAGTAATTTGTTAAGTGGTTTACGTAACTGAGTTTTAAAGTGAGAGTAAGTCTGCCAACAAACTATCATTTAGTTTGGCGGAAACGATTATTGTAAAATTGCATGTACCTTTTTATAGAATAAACATTTTATTCATTTATTTTTATTTTTATCTTTATTCCCTCATCATCAAGTTTTCCAAAATTCTTAATCAAAACTGATTAAATAATCCGAAGCCAAAGCTACCGATTTTCACCATAATGTGTATCAAGCTTGACCAAATGAGCTACAGACAAAATACAAAACCTCAGATTAAATAAAACGCCGCTAGGAGTATTTTAACCGAACGATGGTTTTATAAAATTAAATAAGGCCGTTAGATTTAATTTCCTATGATAAAGTATACTTTAAAGAGATATTTGTTTACACTAAAGTGAACGTATTTAAAGAACTGTAGTCTTAAGTTGGCATGTTTGAAAACGAAAATAGCAAAGTTTTATGAAAGTTTCAACAAGCAGGCACCTTTAATGAAAGATCAAACAACAAAAGGTTTTAGAGTATGCGAAAGTATGACAATTTCTTCATTGATCTATTTCAAAATGGCAATACAACAATTAGCCAATTTTGGTGCACTCTTATTCGCGATGAAAAAAGTAAAGCCAGAATTTTATACTATTTTTATTTTTAATGCACTAACCCGTGCAACCCGTAAGGACAAATTTAAAAACCTGTTTAGAGGCTAAAAATAAATTTATTATTTTTTTTAATTTGTCCTTAGCACGGGTTAGTGCATTATAAATAAAAATAGTATAATCATGTGGGTACAGTGCTATCGTTCCGATGTAAAACCTAACTGCAAAGTACGTAGTCGGGGCTGTAAGTGATGCAATTTGCGCCAGATGTCGCTGCATGTACGTAATACAGAGAATAGTGTAAAGAGGTTCGAAATTTTACTGATGCCGGTGAGTCGCCCATTGGCTCAATTGGTAGTGCCCTGGCACGGATAGCCAGAGGTTGCGGGTTCGAACCCGGCGTGGGTGAAATTTTTAGCCTTTAAATAGGTTTTTCCAGAATTTTATGACAAAAAAATCGTGTATAAAAGATTTCGTATGATTTCAGATTGAGTTGGGAGCATAAAAACATTCAAGATTCGCAGTGAAGGAATTCTAAATTGATAAATCTAAAGAACGTAAAACCAAAGTTTTGTAACTGCCATTTTATAATAGATGTGGTTTAGGAATAGTGCTCAGTTGGGACGGCGCTAGTACGGTTAGCCTGAGGTCGCGGGTTCGGGTCCCGGCATGGGCGGAATTTTAAGCCTCTAAATAGGTTTTTAAAATTGTCCTCAGCACGGGTTAGTGCAACAAAAATAATATAATTGAGCATTTTAAAGGTGACTCTTATGTAATGTAGGTAAGCAAGCTTAATGTAGGAAATTAATGGAATTCAAGGAGACAATTTAGGCTTATGCTTTTGAAAACATCTCACAGGGAACAGTGAATTAGGTGCATTTGTCTATTTTCAGGCTCCTGCCTGAGGTTGCAGGCAAAAGTTAGTGTGTCAAAAATATATTACTTTGTTTTTTTATTACTGCAACATTTTTTTCTTACTTATATTGATAGCTTTATATTTACAATCCTACTTGTCATCATAAAAAAGAATAAAAAAATAAACAATTGAAAATATAAAAATAAAATATTTGAGCTAGATCGCTGTCGGTCGGTAGAGTACCGAGAAGGCTGGCGGCATTGCCTCGCTGTATGGCGAGGCATAATCTTTGGCCAAAGTAGTCACCAGCCCTCGGATCTCCTGAAGCGTCGACGAGGCGCGACGAGATCTCCTTAAAGAGGAGTCGCACCTCCGAACCCCATGGCCCCATGGTCTCGACCCCGAAAGGCACAAATATTTAGCCCTGCCCTAGGGCTGCATATTTGCGCCTCTTATTTGACTCTGCATTGGATACCGCCGCGCCCGCATGGCAAGCGGTCGACTGAGAAAACAAAAAAATATTCAACATAAAGAATGTTAGTATATACTCTGAATGTCAATGTACAATGTTAGCAAGAGACTATTTAGTTAGAGATTTGATAGAGAGTACAACGTTAGACTTCGTAGAGGAGAAAAAGGCACCGGGAAAAAAAGCTCCACTCTGGCCGTCACTCTTAAATCATGTGAAACAAAATATAAATCAGTTGCTACATATGATTGCTACAAATGATAAAATATTAGCAAATTTTGTAACAATAGTAAAAAAAAAAAAATGGTGCGGCCAGACACACGAACAGCACCCGTTTACAATCTTTTGGTGGTGTTGCGTAAGAACCTTATATTTGTAAAGAAGTTTGTATGAAGTAAATATTATTTCGACGTTATCAGAATATCAACTCAGTTATGTAAGAGGTACTTGTTTTCAGTATGATATTTTCATTTCTTACATGAGCACTAGCACGATGTTGCAAAAAAGTGCCTGCAAATGTTGTGAATTACATGAATTTTACAAAAAACAGTGTTAACATGTTGAATAATATGTTGCTTATAATTTCTGTTTGGTTTTTCTGTTGTACGTTTTTCTGTTATTTCACTTGATACGCGATTGTTTTTGAGAGTCCTCGTATTCTAACCAGCACCGAGCTATGTAATCAAAATACGTACATTTAAGTTTACACTGGTATACAATTACGTTTATCTTTCAAGATTCATGGTATAAATAGAAGAAGTAGGTAGCAGTTTTTTATTATCATCTCGAATCTCTGATTGAAAATAGTCTCTTGATTTCTTATTTTTTTCAAATACGTGTGAATTGTGTAATCATAATGGAATTAATGTCTGATTTTGATTCAAAATTAAAAATAAGTGACAAAGACATATTTGATGTAATGGAAAAAGAAAAGTTGCCACCGCAGTTGAAATTATCTCTCATGGAAATAATAAAAGATGAAGAATTCTTGTCTTTCAATTTGGAAACAAATTTTATCGAGCCATCTGGTGGTAACTACATGGGTGAACTTTATGTGGTACACATAAAAGGCAATACAGAAAAAGGTCATAAACAGCTACATCTTTTTATCAAATCCATTTTGCAGTTTAACAATGATGTAGGTTTTATTTCTTTTGACAAAGTGTATGCAAGAGAAAGTTTTGTTTATTCTAGTGTAAGTCATTTATTCGGAGAACTGCAATCAAAAGCTAACATACCTAATAATGAAAGATTTAAATTTGCAAAGTTCTATGAAACCTCCAACAAGAACGCACTTATAATGGAAAACCTAATATTAAAAGGTTTCAAAGTACCTGAAAGAATGGCGATTCCTTCATTGAGTTTTTGCGAATTATCAATAAAACAACTAGCAAGATTTCATGCACTCTCCTTCGTGATGAAAAAAGAGAACCCCGAATTTTACGAGAAAGAAATCGTACCTAAGAAAAATTTGCTAAAAATGAATGAAACATTTTTGGCTATTGTAACAAACGCAACACAACACGCATTGGAGTTCATAGAAAATGATGAAGCTAAAGCAAGAGTTGAAAAATATTTGCAAGAAGTTGATTGGGTAGATAAATTTAAGTACTTCATGAATGTGAATACAAACGACGTCAATATTGGTGTTTTCTGTCATGGAGACTACAGGGCTCAGAACATTATGATGCGAGAGGAGGTGCGTAAATATTAGTATTTTTCATTAAACAAATATTATTTAGCCCTACTAGATTTCGATCCTATAGCAACTAAAGTCTTGACACGACGCAATGAATTGACAATTTTGAATTCTGATTCTTCCAGAAAAGTCAGTTTTCTCCATAAAATTGCTATGAGAGAGGAAGATAGAGGTTTATCAAATTTTATTTAATTTATTCATTTTTCATTCTTTTTTAGGACGGGGTGTGTGTCGAAGTAATTCCACTTGATTATCAAATTACTTATTACGGACACCCAGTGTACGACATTATCTACTTCATTATTGGAACCTCGGACCAGGAGTTTCGGAAGAGCCATATGGATGATTTATTATCACTTTACCACGACACAATGAAAAATTACTTAGTGCACTTTGATATGGATATCGAAGATATATACCCCAGAAAACAATACGACCAGGACTTGAAAGAGAGATTAGATTATGGTATTATAATTGGGTTACACTATCTACAGTTTTTCTACGCACCTGACGATGACATTCCAGATCTTAGTATGGATTTATCCACGAAAAAAATGTCCGTATCAGATTTGTATATAAGATGCATGAATGAATTAGTTGACGATTTTATTAAATGGGGTTTATTTGAAATTTAGTAAAATGAAATTAGAATTCAAACAAAGTGAAATGCACTTATGCACTCCCGGTGTACACATAATATAGTGTATAATTAGATAGCTAATGCTCATGTTGTGTCAAGGTACCATAATAATTTGTGTAAAACAATTATTATTTGTATAATTATATAATAACTGCTTTACACAAATTAATTGTTTGTAAATATTATGTAATAATGACAAATCACAGTAAAATAGTATTTACTTATTAGGATTTCTAATGACTTGATACTATTTACGTTGGTAAAACACCCAAAGCATATTATTTGAATTGACAGGCTAAACTTGGTAAGTTTTCAAAGTCTGATCTCTACAGTCTATTTATTCTTACTTGTCCAATTTAATAAACAAGATTCTAACCTTAAAATTGAGATTAGATGCCTAAACTAGACATTTTCTCGCAAGTTCATGAACTATCATGAACTATGTTTATAAAATTGTCAGCGTGTTATCTAAAAGAGTGTTCCAAGGCAGTTTTGGACTAAAAAGTCACAGTTTAAGGGTAGAATCTTCTTCACTAAATTGGACAAGTAAGAATGATAAATAGACTGTAGACAACCCGTGTATTTTTGAGACTACAATTTGTGCCAAAACTGTTTGTTTTGATCAGCTTGCACAACAATTGGTTTAGTGAAATACATATTAGTAGTTTCAAAGAATGGTCTCAAATTAAGGTAGGCGAGGTGTTTTCTTATGTAAAACATTATGATTTAGTTTTAATTTCAAACCTGTACCTTAGATTGCGTTTTTTTGTGAACATTGATATTGACATTGACATTGTTGAATGGTAGTTCAACATTTATATTTTATTCAACTTGTATGTTTAATATAATATTTATTATTATTATATTTATTTCTGTCTTTTCACACACATATTTATATTTTTTTTAAAGTTGAACAATATTTTGATTTTTTAGTTTTATTTCTGAATTATAATTACATTAAATATATACGTTACATATCGATATTGATATCAACCCTTGTATGTCCCCACTGCTGGGGCAGTTACATATATACTTAATATAATATAAAATTACCTACCTAAAGTACAGCCATTTATAAAATCCTCTATTTTACTAACCTTAAACCATTAAAACGTAGTGTAGGACGCCCTCCGACAAGGTGGGATGACGATCTGCGAAAAACTGCAGGCAGATGCCGGATGCGGCAAGCTGCAGACAGGGCGCTATGGCGCTCATTAGGGAAGGGCTATATCCAGCAGTCACTAATATAGCCTGAAGAAGAAAACCGTTAAGGCTAAGAGTGCATGTCAAATACGAGTATATATATATATATATATATATATATAGACACACTTGAAAACATAACCCTCCTTTTGGTGCAATCGTGTAAAAAGGCACAAAAGAGCCCGTTCAAATAACAGTAATATCTTAATTATTTATTGAAATTTATCTATCAGATTAAGGGAATAAATTCATCAAAGTATACTAAGAATATTGTTGAAGTTACATTTTGTGGGAGTTTGCAGTGCGCGTGCAGAGTTGACATGTGCTCGCCACACATTTTATACAATAAATACACAATAACATCCAAGACCCGAGACAAGAAACACGAGCTATTCATCCATACTTGCAACTTTCAACAGAGTCAATTTTTAATTAATCTGCTGGTTATATTATTTTTAATGCATTAACCTGTGCTAAGGTCAGTTTTAAAAAACCTATTTAGAGGCAAAAAATTCCACCCATGCCGGGATTCAAACCCGCGACCTCTGGCTATCCGTGCCAGCGCTCTTCCAACTGAGCTAATGGGCGAGTCACCGGCATCTACTGGTTGTTTAAAACATATACTTTTTTTGATTCTTTACTTCATTTCAGTGGCGTGCCCTGACCTTTTCTGTCAAAACAAGAGCGCTGTGACTTACGTCAACCTCTAAAATTGTGAGGCAGCGTGTGTAAACTAAAATATTATCTTGACATTATCAACATACTCAAAGACCTACTTACTATTTTCAAATAAGATAGTGAATACCGTATAAGTTAAAGAAATATTTGTTACTGATAATTATCTTCTTGTTATTCACTTCATGCACAATTGCATTTAACTCGTCATACTTAGTAAAGAAGTTTCTTTATTTCTTGTGTTTTTCCATTATATATGTTAATTAACTTTTGAAAGCTCGATTCAGTAACGTTCTATGAAGTTACCAATTCGATTGTTGATGATTAATGATTAATATTTTTCCTGTTTGAATCTATTCGTTGCATTTATATATTTATAGATTCAGCATGATAAATTAAAAAACTACCAAGAGGGGTTTTGATATTATTTATATTTACAATATTTCAAACAAAACTTTAGATTCCACTTCACAGACTAACTGCTCATTGCGGGCATAGAATTTACCACGCCTAACCTCGTCTGAAATTCCACATTCGCATCCTCAAAGTCCCATATTCCAGTTCAATTGTGTTTGCGATTGCATACCTACAGGGCAGAGCATTAGTTTCGGCTCAGCTTCAATCCGGGAGACAATTATTTTCAACTCAACCGAAAGCCGGACCCCCTTTACATCGGCTGCGCGCGTGATTGTTGTAAAATGGACCGCGACATACTAAAAAGAACCAATTAGGTTGAAGCATTTGTATAGGGTTTGAATGTAGTCCTTACTTTTTAATTGCATCGTTAGGTTATCAAGTTTGCTCTAATCTGCTAACCTTTTTCTAGTGTAGAAACTGCATATGGTATTGCATTAGTTATTAATATACATATTTTTTATTTTCTGATGCATAATAAAACATCTAATCTACTGATTGGCTGATTACAGCCTACATTCATACACAATCCCACAAAGCGCAGCACTCTTTTTGTCTTTTACCATGCTCAATAGTCATATTCAGTTTGTGAAAATCTGCTTTGGCGACATTTTCGTTACTAAGGTAGTTAGAAAAAACTAGTTTATCATTGATGTATATCAGGGAGCCACGTTTCCACGAATGGAAAAAAATCATATCCTTTTAAAACACGTCTTCGGAAATAATCTACATGATAAATGGTAATAAATATAGTATAAAAACCTATTTAGAGGCTAAAAATTTGACCCATGCCGGGATTCGAACCCGCAACCTCTGGCTATCCGAGCCAGAGGTTGCGGGTTCGAATCCCGGCATGGGTGAAATTTTTAGCCTCTAAATAGGTTTTTAAATGTGTTCTTTAGCACGGGTTAGTGCATTAAAAATAAAAATAGTATAATAAATATAGTAGTTCTTTTAAGAACGTAATGACAAGACTGTAGGTCCCATGATGGAGCACTTTAAAGCCATTTTCCCAAAAAAGGGCAATTTTAAGCGGAAATTGATTTAATTCCTAGGTTGTTGATAATAATTTCTAGTAGACGGTAAACATTTGACGTAGCTGTTACAATTTTTAAGATTTATGAAGCTCACTGTTGAAAAAAAAACGTAGCATGAAACTAGATATGATTTTATTCCATTAGTGTACGCTATATAGCACCACGTTGCGCCTAAATATAGTTTAAATATGCCCTCAGCTAAGAAATTAATTTTAATATATCCTCAGATTTTTTAATAAAGCGCTAAAAATATTTTTTGCAAGTGTTCCAAATCCGGAACCGTATGCGGTAAAGGGTAACTATAACAATAATTTTTATTTACAATTATTATGAATTAACATGTCAATATAACCTCGGTGTGAAATAAAAAAAGTATCACACGCAGGACCATATTTAAGTAAATTAAAATCTTGTTAAAATTATTATATACGTAAGAATTTTATAACTGCTAGGCTGTGCTCAGTAAGGAAATATTTTATTTGTTTCACTGTACACTTCTGCCGAACACCATCCCAGCAGGCCACCTAAATGCAAATCACGAATAATCCATTAGTCCACACAGACTGTATTGTGTTGTTTGCCAATAGTTATTAGTGCACCGATGACATTGCACTGCAGTGTAAAACTTGTCCAACCAAATGAACGACAACCGTCTAATGTTAGCTCATTAGTAAACTTACTAAGCAATGCAAATTTGTGACCGTGTGGTACTAATTTATTATATTTGTACCTTGAACTAATCTATGAAAGAGTATTGAGCTGATTGCACTTGCAGCACTTCAACCTTTACCTTCAACCTTTAGGCTATGAACTAACGCTATCTAATGTTGGTTCATTAGTTAACATTGAAACGTTTCGTTATCGATATATCGATAACAACCCTTGTATGTCCCTACTGCAGGGGCACGGGTCTCTTCCTGCATCGCAAAAAAATTAGGCCATACTTCACCACGGGGGCCAAGTCCGGGTTGGTGGAGGATTGTAAGACAGTGGCGGGCCTTACTGTCAGAAGTTATCGAACCGCCCATTAGGCCTCTGACTTGGTTTAACAACTGCCATTACATGACAGTCGGCTTAACGTGCCTTGCGAAGCGCGGAAGCGCTCGGAAAAATGCCACTAGCGTTAGTCATGGGACGGTACTATTCTGCACCTATCCTGCAACTGACGGCGCCTGTTGTTGCTTAACTCAAGTGATTGATTCCAATAACTCAGTTTGGTTAGGCTACGAGCGCTTCGAGCGCTTAAATCGTTTAGAAACAAGCAAACTGTATGACCACGTGGCACGTATTTACTAAATTTTTAAAATCAATCAAGCTCAACCTCAGAACACAATCAACTGTCACATCTGTCGCAGAACCGATGATCATTGGAGCAGACGGGTTCTCAAATGGAGACTACGACTCTGCAAGCGTAGTATAGGACGCCCTCCGGCCAGATGGACCGACGACCTGAAATAGGTGGCTAGTGGTGATTGGATGGCGAAAACGGGAGATCGGGTCTTGTGGCGCACCCTAGGGGAGGCTTATGTCCAACAGTGGACTGCAATAGGCTAAAATGGAAGCTCAACTGAGCTGTGAAATAGTTTTGAGCTGATTGTATTGATAGTACATAAACCTTTACAACGATGCAATGAACTAACGATGTCTATAATATTGGCTCATTAGATAACTTTAATAACTTTACTAACAATCCCAATTTCATGACAGTGTGGTACGTATCTAAAACATTACTAATACGAAAAAGTTATCAACTGTCGACTGTCCTGACTGCACATCAACATTAAAACTCATGTTTACTTAGTTACGTTACTGGTGAATTGTCAACTAAAATGTAAAAGTTTATAAGCTGTCGATTATAATGATACAATGCAGTCTGAAATGCTTAAATGTCACAAATCTGTGCCAAAGATACAATTGAATTTAGTTAAGGGAACCCTTAACCTTTGGCACCTTTGGCGTAACTTTTTGATTAACACACATGCCCACCGTGGATCGGCGATTTCAGGCGCAGAAGTATTTGAACACCACTGACACTCAGGTTTCCTCACGATGTTTTCCTTTACAGATAGCGAGTGGTATCGCTGCTATAACTAGACAAATAAACATTAAGGGTCTTATTTATAAAATCACAATTCCTCAAAACAATCCAAAAACGCTGCCTATATAAGGTCAACGATTACTGTTGAACAAACAGTCCTTGCTATAGTTGCCTCACACGCACATACACTTACGCAAACACACACACACACACACGCACACCACACATAATGTGGCAAACAATTCGGTAATATTTTTTATCTGCTTAGCATATTTATTGAACTCGTTGTTATTTTTAGATTTTTAATTTTTTTAATTGACTTGTAGAAATTTTCTGTGGTGAACATTTTACCAGGAAAACACGCAACTGAATATTACATAACTGCTTTAAAAAAATCGAGTTTTTAATAATTAGGCTTTTTAAAAATTCATAAATCTTTTAAAAACCTATTTAGAGGCTAAAAATCATAAATCATAATTCATAAATCTTGTGTAAACTGTCTCGTTGATTTAGCGGTTAACACGCTTGACTACTAAAACAGAGGTCGAGTATTCGACTCCCACTTGACGACGCCATGTTTGGTTTCAACTTATGGCCTCAGTCATACAGATAATTTATTCACCAAAATTAGAATTGCACAGCTATGGTACAATACCGTATGTAGAGTTGTTGACATAAGGTTTCAGGATATCCTAGTATAGAACTTCGCTATGTTATTGAGAAACGTTCCACGTTTATCAAATCCAAACACGTGTCTTAAAGTCGCAAATTCACTGTGTACATTGTTGTAGACATTATACACAATGGAAAGCCACTATGTGAAACTATCAATTACCATAAGGTACTGTTTGAATAATCTGTACTTAATTATACTTCGGAAAAAACCCGAGAGACGTCAATTGCTGAATCATTGTAGACTGAAGTACAGTCGACAGCCAGTCGACAGCCGCCTTTACGTTTATGAACTCTTCATAGTAGTCTGTTGATTTTTTAAATTAGCAAAGGGGAAGATAAAAAGTACCCGGAACCGGCGTGCGTGCATGCTACGGCTTATGAACGTTGATGAAACTAAGGTGATCTGTCAGGATCGTGGCAAGTGGCTGTCCCTCGTCTATGCCTACCCCTCTGGGATACAGGCGTGAGGTTATGTATATATCTGTGATTTTTGAAACTGTAATTTGAATGGTAGTATACCATTTTTTTACAATAAACATACGCTGGCCAAAGCTGTAGTGTACGACCCCGCACTGGTCCACTAAACGCTCATAAGTAATTTTTTTGTGGGATGATTTGGCCTCTTGGCGTCTACGGGGATAGTTCGGCAGGTCAAAATTTCTAGAACAAAAACGCACTTTCTATTTTCTTTTGCGACACAGTCGCCATACACATCATTAAGTCTTCGTGCCGTTTCTGCAGCACTGGAGTCACGGTAGAACTCATACCATTGAATTTGAAATTCAATGCTCATACTCATTGTGCGAGATGTGCGACGCCAAAGAAAAAACAAATGAGCAAAAATACAATGACTGCTTTCGAAACCCAAATGTACCAGCTACATAAATCTTCTATAATATAAAAATTAATCGCTGAAAGTGTTGGTAAGCGCAAATCACGAGAGCACCTAAACGGATTTTGCTAATTGTTTTTTTAGAATATTTCTTGAAGTACGAGGATGATTTTTACGAATAGTAAAAATTAAAAAAAATATAGAATCGATGGTAGACGGTACGAGGTTCGCTGGGGCGGCTAGTATTTATAAATTTGAATTTTTAATCTTAAACAAAGAGGAGATATTTGAAATCAAAGTGGCCAGTATAACAAAACGCCAATTTCATATATGTAAGGTAATACTCGTATTTTAGAAGGCTGGCAGCGTTACACCCCCAGCGTTAAATGGAACTCTGCTACTTAAAACTTATGTGTGCTAATTATTTTTTCATATTCTCTGTCTATGTTCATTAAACTGGTAGGTAAACCACCGCTAAACAGAAGAGATAAAGCCTATCGCAATAAGTAGGTACTCGGCACCATAACTCGATAGTCTCAAACTAAAACGCGATTATTGCCACTTCGCAGCATCGTCATCATCGCGTGGGTTTAGGGATGGGTGTCGATACGGATTGAGTAGTTCAAACTAGTTGAATAGTGAATCAAGGTAGTTTCATTTTAATGTTGAACATACGTAACCATATGAAGAAAGTAAGTTTATTTAAATTCCTAAAGTTTAATTCCTAATTTCAATATTTTGATTTTTGAGATGAAATAGACCACCTTAACGAGAAGCCACAAGAGATATAGGTGACTTACTACCCGTATCTAATTTATTTCTTGTCTATGGTTGCCTGGAAGGAATTGCTTTTAGTAATAAGGCCGCCAATTGTACTATATTTTTATATAATTTCTGTTACTGTAATTTCTGTGTACAATAATTAATTTTCTATGTATCTATATGAAGTTATTTTAAATGGAATTTATTACTTTCACAAGTGTAATAAATACAAATTGAAGCCAGTAAATTTTGAACTTATAATACTTCGAAAACTACTAAAATGCTTCTTATTCTACTCTAACTAAAATCAGTGTCTTCCTCCTAGAGTCCTCCTAATGCTCAGGCGTCATTCCCCCCATTCACTAGGAACTACTCTAATCATCGACTGTCGATGACGATAATTGCTCGTGTAAAATTCAAAATTCAAATAATTTTATTTCAACGTAAACAATTTACATTCTGTTTGCTGAATGTCAATGTACAATGTAAAATGTAAGCCGCCGCCTTCGGGCCGTATTGTAGTGGAGAAAAAGGCAGCGGAAAAAAAAACTCCACTCTGACCATCTTTTCTCAAATCATCTTAAAACCAAATACATCAGTTGCCATATATAAACCTAATAAGATTTCATGATTGCCATTAACAACCCTAAATAAGTACCTTTTCTCTCTCTACTAATAAAAACAAACACGCATCTAACTCTGACAGTAAAATTTGTTTCTTTCAAAAATTCAAGAGGAATGATTCCTTACTTCCGTTTAGATCTAGACTACAAAAATCAGTAGATATATTAATACTACTAGTTTTCGTCTAATATTCGAGCGACATTCCTCCTACCCCTAAGAACTACTCTAATTATCGACTGCCGATGACGATGATCGCTCATGTAAGCTTTCTATTTCTACAAATACGTATCTAACTCTGAAAGTCAAATTTCTTTCAGTTAAAATCAAAATAAAACCATTAATGCCTAATTGTTTTTTATTTACTAAGAATAAGTGTAGAAAATCCCGGCGAAGACTGAAAATAGTATTAATGCTGAGGCTCCAACCATTTCAAAAGTGTGAACTAAATTATGTATACGAATACATAATTTAGTAAGTGTGAACTAAATTATGTATACGAATACATAATTTAGTAAGTGTGAACTAAATTATGTATACGAATACATAATTTAGTTCACACTTTATATAAGCACATTTGTTACTTTTAAATAATAAAGTTCCTTTTACTTTACTTTATTTTTATAAGGAATATTCTTATCTTATCTTTTAGAACTACTGATCCGATGACGACGACGACGATTCATCGATGGATGTTAGTAAACAAAAAACTAACACGTATCACTCCAAGAGTCAATTTTTTCAGTCTTAATCTGTTAAGTAATACAAAGAGTATTATGAGGAGGTTCGAAATTTCACTGATGCCGGTAGTCGCAAATTAGCTCAGTTGGAAGAGCGCTGGCACGGTTAGCCAGAGTTCGCGGGTTTGAGTACCGGTATGGGTGAAATTTTAGGCCTCTAAATAGGTTTAAAAAAAAATCATAATCAAGTTAAAAACTCCTAAAGCCGTCTGCTACTCTTCGAACAAAAATATTTATCTTACTCTTGTCTCCTTTTAACACTCAACCGTCATTCTTCCCATCACTAGAAACTACTCTAATCATCGGCTGCCGATGACGATGATCCCTCGTGTAACTCGATTACTATTCCATTACTCGGCGGCATTGTTCTACCCTCCAACTAACTAATTGAAAGTAGTTGGCGTCTCGCGCCACGCAGTTTTGCTTCAAGCGTTGGCTAGGCGATAGGATTCAGGCTAATAGTCTAGTATATATGGATAGATAAAAGCCTTGGCTATGTGAATGGAGGAATAGTATATTTCATTACAAGTGTGGAAAGGCTGTCATTGCAAAGAGTTCCGACAAATGTCTACCCGAGCCGAGGCGCAGCCGAAGGCGAGGGTTGACAGTCGGAACAAGTTGCAATGACGGTTCCGCACGTGTACTGAACGACTATTTTTAATACAGTTGCGAAAATAATAAGCAATTTAATAAAGAAAAATTATTTGGAAAATGGCGCCAACCGTAAAACAATATAAGCAGAGATTTTTTTTCTTCACCCATTCTAGTAGGCAAAGGGAAGTATGCCCATACAGCCAAGTCGTCACTAGAATTTTTTTATTGATATAAAATTAAAATGAAATTTAATGAGATAAAATTAAATGAAACCTATCAAATCCTTTAATCTGATATTGAAACAAATTAGTAGCTCATATAAACTTCTATGAATTTTTTTAGTAAAAACTTCATGGTTGGTTTTCCTATTTAATAGACCTTATTTTGACAGTTGGGAAAGAAAACGTACGAGTGCGGGAAAGGTAAAAAAAAACACGAGTGTGTGCCCACATACCGCACGCTATACGTCCCTGTAATACGCCACTTTTTGAGCAACTGTATTAAAAGCTAATTATTTTTTATGTATATTGCTCAGGTATGAGGGTGCGATCGATTGATTTTCGATTTCAACCCAATATGTCCCCACTGCTGGGGCACGGGTCTCTTTTTGCGTTGCAGAAAGGTTAGGCCATACTCCACCACGGGGGCCAAGTGTGGTTGGTGGAGGAATGTGGGACAGTGGCGGGCCTTACTGTCATAAGTTATCAAGCCGCCCATAAGGCCTCTGACATGGCTTAACGACTGCCATCACATGACAGCCGGCACCCATGGCTTAACGAGCCTTGCGAAGAAAAATCAATAGTTGTAGTAACGGGATGGTCACCCATCCCGCACCTGACCGTGCCTGTTGTAGCCTAACTAGAGTGATTGATTACAATCACTCAGTTCGACTAGGCCACGAGGCCACGAGGGTGAGAGTCTCCTTAAATTAAAAGTGCCTGTTTTATGTAGCCTATAAACGTCATTCCGGAGAAAATATGGGAATAAATTACCACGCGTGCCCATCGCGGATTGACAATTCCAAGCGCTGAGGTATTTGAACACCTCACACACTCAGGTTTCCTCTCAATGTTTTCCTTCGCCGTTAGCGAGTAGCATTGCTACTATAAATTCACCAATATTTATAACTGAGAAAATAAAGTCATTAGTACATGCCCAAACTGGGAATCGAACCTGGGTCTCTGGCTTTCGAGTCCATCGTTCTACCCACTGGGCTACCGCCGCTCATAAACTGACGATGGAATGGTGACAACGCCAATCTGCACAGAAAAACATACGTCATAAGACCAATGGCAAGTAAAAGAATCGTCGTCAGGCTATACTAGTCCACTGCTGGACATAGCCCTCCCCTAAAGAGCGCCACGTTATGCTATCATAGGGGGTAATGCCCATAATACCCACGCTGGGCATGCGGGTTGGGGATCAAGTAAGTAAAAGAATATAGCACCGTTATTGTTACGTCAACTGGCACTGACTGAAAACACTGGCACTGACTGAAAATCAGCGCTGAAGGCTTGCCCATCAGCATAGGCTGAGTCAGTTGCCGTTTATAGCGGCAGTGACAGTGACAGTGTAACCTTTAGTGTTCTTTTCTTTTTAATGTTATTTAGTAATGTGTTTTAAGTTTGTTTTGTTATTGTGGCCTGTGTACTGCGGCTATAATAAATGTTTTTCTTCTTCTTCTTCTTCTCATCGGACCAGGTGCACAGATATTCTGACCATGATGTACGCAACTCTGTTTTCAATCACAATCCTGGAACAAAAAGGCAACCTGCAAAATTACCATTGCAAAATACGAAGCAGAATATTTTCAAGCGCTTCAAACACAGCGGTTGGCTCGTAGGGCACCGATTTCCACAGTACAAATAACAAGATTTTTCCCCACTCGCTAACTGAAACTATTTTTGTGTAGAACATGAACAGAAGTTGCAACGTGAAACTAGTTTGCTGTGTGGTGTCGGCCTAGCGAATAGCACCAACCCAAATTCTTCCCGCGGGTGTCGTAAAAGGCGACTATGGGACTCAAACCGGAGGGTGGGCAGCAGCGCCCCCTGCAGTACAATTCTACCAAACTGCGATCCCCAACCCGCATGCCCAGCGTGGGGATTATGGGCATTACACCCTAATAATGGCACAACCTTGCGCTCATTAGGGGAGAGCTATGTCCAGCAGTGGACTAATATAGCCTGAAGAAGAAACTTGTTTATTCATTTCATAGCAGCTAAGTACTCGTATAGGTTGCATATTTTTTATACCGTGATACCGTTATGATACAGTAGAATAGAAAAATTCTTTAGGTCTTTATTTTATTTTTTCGGGTCAAACTAGGAAACGATCTTTTCTAATTTGTCTCGGGTCTCGGATGTCATTACGTATTTATTGTATTACATCTATCGTCGAGTTAGCACCTATGACACAAGTCATTTAGTTGTACTTAGTATAGGGCTAACGAGATCTGTATAATGTGTCCATGAATATTTATTTATTTTATTAGAGAAAACAAAACAGTTATACAACAAACATTTGCTTAACTTAGAGTCAGCATTAAGTAATTACATATATACCCAGCAGCGTTTTCTAATGTTTCTACAATATACAAATACTATCTTTTACCCGCGACTCCGTCCGCGTGGACTTTAGTTTTTTGCAACCCCGTTTACTCCCTTAAGGGTTCTATATTAACAAAAACGGCGAAACACGTATTCAATTTGGTGTTGAAGAGTATTTATTTTAAGTTTTAAGAAAATTAGTCAACATTCTTTGAACAGGACTTTATCACGCGTAAAATAATAAAGAGTACCTTTTCAACTTCTCAAACGTATTTTAATAGTTACAAGATCGAGCCAGAGAGAAACGTCAAAAGACAAAAAGTTAATCATCTAAAATCTAAACTTTCTTTATACTTCCCATATAAATTTCAGCAAACCTTTTCGCCCTCTTAGGGGTTGAATTTAAAAAAAAATGGCCTACGTTATATATAGACCCTCTGTGCAAAATT
The DNA here is from genome assembly GCA_934045075.1 of Yponomeuta sedellus. Classification (NCBI taxonomy): domain Eukaryota; kingdom Metazoa; phylum Arthropoda; class Insecta; order Lepidoptera; family Yponomeutidae; genus Yponomeuta; species Yponomeuta sedellus. The sequence goes on from OW203739.1 coordinate 4,090,669, forward strand.
TCAGCTTCCTAGGTCAAACGGATTGGGCTGGGCATTGATGAGTGAGTCAGTCAGTCAGGACTTTGAATTATATATATATATATATATATATATATATATATATATATATATATATATATATATATATATATATATATATATATATATATATATATATATATATATATATATATATATATATATATATATATATATATATATATATATGGGAATAAATTACCTAAATACCTTAAATATATATATTTATATATATAGATTAGTATATAATAGGCACATGAGAAACATCTTTCATGCGTTTCAGTAATCAGAAGTCTTATTTTTTTAAGTATCTATTTAAGACTAAAAGAAAAAACATTTAACATTTACCTCCCATTCGCATTATTAAGATTATTATTGCATATTATTAACATCCTTTATTGCCTAAAAATGCACATAGGCGAGCTTAATGCTGAGAATTATCTACCAGCTAACCTAAGTTTTGAATACAACATTAGCAAGTAGTAAGTAGGTAGTGCAATTTACTCATTACTTACTTGGATCTAGATTTACTAGGAGTCATCTTTACACAAGAAGTCATCTTATTGCGTTAAACCAGAATTCATCGTCTTCTTTTCTACTCTAGAAGAAGGTATGTGGATAAATAATTCATAGTAATACTTCTGTGCCTTTCTACTAAGTGTTGAAACGGAAAACTGCTGCTCGTGCCGAATGTAATTAATTCATGAACGTTTTAACGAGACTCGGCTAATAGTTTTAATTTTGACTGGATAAGCTTATTGGCGTACTATTTGAGGGGATACCTAGGTATAGCTTCATACTATATACATTGTTCTCGTAGCTGTCGTCATTTTGGTATGAGTTTGTAAGCGGGATTAATTTATACAATCCTGATCACGGTAAGTTTGAAAAAACAGTACTCATAAAATCTATTTAGAGGCAAAAAATTCCACCCACGCCGGGACTCGAACCCGCTACCTCTGGCTAACCATGCCAGCGCTCTCCCAACTGAGCTAATGGGCAACTCACCGGCATCAGTGAATTTTCGAACCTCTTTACTCTCTGTATTACGTACAGGCAGTAACGTAACGCCTCGCCTGTGGCCTGCAGTTTACGTTTATTTTCAACTAAACAATAACAAGAGCGCTCGTGCCTAGTCGAACCGAGTGATTGGAATCAATCGCTTGAGTTAAGCAACAACAGGCACGGTCAGGTGCAGGATGGGTGACCGTCCCGTGATTACCGCTAACGGCATTTTCAGGCTTAAGTCCCAAGGCACGTTAAGCCGTTGGTGACGGCTGTCATCTCATTACACGCAGTCGTTAAATCATGTCAGAGGCCTTATGGGCGGCTTGACAACTTCTGACAGTAAGGCCTGCCACTGTCTTACAATCCTCCACCAACCCGGACTTGGCCCCCGTGGTAGAGTATGGCCTAACCTTCCTGCGATGCACGAAAACACCCGTGCCCCAGCAGTGGGGACATACAGGGGTCAATATCCAATATATCTATTACTCCTGGAATGCACTGCTATTTCTTTGTAGTCTACCAAATTGAGCCAAATAACAAACATTGTCGTGCTTATATCATTCTATTCAAAAACTATGTAAGTATTACACACTAGGGCTTGATGACAGATAATTGAGAAAAGAATGTTTTGCTAGTTAAAACGATTTATTTGATATGGAAAATCTGATAAGCTTTAGGTACATTAGCACATGTCATGTCGCAGGCCTTATTGGCGGCTTGATAACTTCTGACACTAAGGCCCGCCACTGTCTCACAATCCTCCACCAACCCGGACTTGGCCCCCATGGTGGAGTATGGCCTAGCCTTCCAACGACGCATGAAGAGACCCGTGCCCCAGCAGTGGGGGACATGCAAGGGTAGATATCGAAGTAATAACAGCCAAGACGGCCCTTTTCCCCCCAAGAATAAAAACACAATCACTTTAGAAACTCCGAGCCTATAATTCAAAGCTATAATTTGACAACGTCGATTGCTCCAACACCACCCCCAATGATACGTGTTTGATGACTCTATTTCGTGTCAGAAGTTTTTATTCAGTTACTCACTTAATTTGAGGGCTTAATGATCTATTGATTGTCCACCAGTTGTACTTGAATGTTTTTTTGAGGTTTTGAAGCCTTGCTTGAAACGTGCTTGAGAACGACGTAACCACACTTAATAATTAAAATTAAAATAAAATAGCACAGGGTATCCTAGCTCGGGAACAGAACAAATGATTGTTCTGGTTGATTGTTGACGGCCTCGGTGGCGCAGTGGTTTGGCATGCTGACTGTAAAACCGAAGGTCTCGAGTTCGATCCCCGACCATATCAACTAGGAAACGAAGTTTTCTAGTTTGTCTCGGGGCTTGGATGTTATCTATGTGTTTATTGTATTAAATCTATCGTCGAGTTAGCACCTACAACATTTAGTTGTACTTAGTATACGGCTAACGAGATCTGTGTAATATGTATTTAAAAAAAGTGATTGTATTGTGTGGTAGTTATTCACTTATGTAAAGGCGACATTAATTAAAAGCATTCTGTTGAGCACACCCCTGTACAGAAAAGCTTGCTATAACATCAAGGATTAATTTAAAAGACCAAGATGTCCACATTCAAAAGTAATAATTTTTAAGTTGAAAACTTTGTTAATAAATAAAGAAATAAATAAATATTGAAATAAATATGGAGAGAAAATTTAAAAAAAATTAAACAATCGACTGTGAGGCGGTACGAAGTTCGCTGGGTCAGCTAGTTTTGGATAAAATGATGTTTTTGAATGTTTGTTTGATAGGGCGCAGCATTTGATTCGCATTGCATCGCCCTTCACCACACAATATTCCGCTAATTTAATCCTCAAACAAAAGGGCCGATAACGCTAACATTTTATCGCTCCACTCATCCCACGGACAATGGTACCAATTTGTCCGTCTTCTCTCGAGTGGGGACTTGAATTAGCGAATTCTTGGGACAACGCCGTTGTTCACCTTCGTCGCTAGATTCAGCGCTTCTTTCTGAGTTGGCAAAACGCCCACCAGAGAGCCTTGATTACGTAACTTTTGTAAAGTTCAAGTGAAGGTTGAACTTTTGTCTATTTGTAGATCTCACAAGATACAATTAATATTGCAAGAATAAAGCAGGAGTGCTGAATAATATTTTAACGTGTTTTATTTAAATTAGAGATTCGTAAGACAATTATATTTTTTGTAGTGTCAGATGAAAGGATGGCACACAAGTTATTTAAAATCTTTTTCAGTATCCATGGCTACGTAACCCCGCTACCTTAATTTAAAAATTCCGAAATTTTTAGGCTGTCTTGAAGAAATTTCTGTTAAAATAAGTCCGCCTTTGTACGTAATTATTATCACATTGTATGTTATTTGAGTTTTGTTGTGGAATAAACTGTAACAAACAAACAAGTACGTCGGCCCCCACTGGGAATCTCAAGCACTCAAGCGCTGAAATTCGAGCATTAGAGTTAAGGGCCACTGTCTCAGAAAGGGAGACGCTTTTTATTTCCTCAATCAAAAGTCTTGAGAGGCGTTGAGTGCTGCGACGACCTAATGAATACTTTCTTCCCTTTTCGGATCCCGAATCTCGAAAGGGACATAGATTCTATTATGATCACTTACTTGTCTTGTGCGTTTCTCGGGAAAAAAATTATCTGAAAATTTATT